>JAOXYL010000086.1:12391790-12421706 GCA_028564955.1 Terapon puta | reverse complement strand
CACATCCCACTTTCTCTTCCATACACACCACTACCTCACTCACAATATGGACATTATCCATTCACCCACCGTGCCTTAGAAATACTGTGCAATACTGTTCTGTTTATTTTACATGTTAAATTATGTGTTAAATTATTTTACATTTTACTTGCTACTTTATTTAATTTTTTTATTACTGTTACTGTTTTTTTGCACTGTGTGTTAGAGAAGACTGTAATTTCTTCTGTGCTGTATATCTGGCATATATAGTAAACTTGACAATAAAGTTGACTTTGACTTTGCCTAAAAATAGATTTTAAAAAAAGAACCCTTACAACACACACACACTGCTTTTTTAACCTGTCAGCCAGAATAAACCCCTGTACTGATGTATGAAAATAAGTATCAGTCAGCAACACCACTGGCTAAGCATTACGGAGATCCTCACCTGAGAAGAACTGCAGGAGGTCCTCGGCTGTGCACGACCACAAGAGACCTTCAACCTGAACGATGTACAGCTCTTTCTTCTCTGCTTGCGGATCAGCCTGATACTCCGGCAGTGGTGGGTATTCATCTTCATAAGGTTCACCTGGCTGGATGACAATATGTAAAATATGAGTTTTAGCCTCACACTTCCTGAAAGATTGGCTCGTTTGAGTGGGGACACATGAAAAAAACAGTAAGCAGATTAATACACAATTGAGATAATCGGCAGCTGCAATCAGACACAGAACAGTTCCAAATAAATTCCATCTCTGACTCGAACAGTAAAATCCTGCTTTTACATTAAAGAGAGAACATATAACCGTAAAACAGTCGCAGCAGACCTTTAGGTGCACTGAGATCTTTTACTTTAAGGACTTGGTAGATTTTCATGATTACACATACACTCACATACTCACAAGTACTTTTAAACTTTTAAATTCAGGACCTTAACTTGTCAAGGAGTGTTTTATCACTGCTTTTACTGAATGAAGTGTCTGGAGACATCTTCCAACGATGCCTAAATGTAAAAATGTACATTTATTTACAGTCTGCACACAGTGGCGCGTTCAGGAGCTGCACCTCCTGTCTGGAACTCACCTTGGTGCAAAAAGTGTACCGGCTGCTCTGCAGGAGCTGCTGGGGTCTCTGCAGGCTGACAATCCGAGAGACTGGGGTCCATGTCGGCTGCTGGAGGAGCCCACAGCCTGCCGACAACACGCCGCCTCTGGCTCTGCCCGGCGCCTGTCTGACTGCGACACACCGCTGGAGTAAAGACAACACACACCTGCTGTTCATGGTTATATAGGCTGAGGCCGGCAAAAACGGCACTCTGTTAGACTGAAACACGCAGGTATCCCCTCTTGCTTTCTTACTTTAGCTTCTTAGTTAGCCACCAGGCAAGTGTGAGATTGACTGTCTCACGTGGGTCAGTCAAGGGCAGATCTACCGCTTACAACTTCCGGTTTACTTCCGGGTTGATCACCCTGATGAGTGCGTGTTTTATAACTTTAAATTAGATATATTATTCATACTTATTTATGTCACATCCCTTGATTGTATTCTTTTACAAAACGCTTATAAAAATAGAAACGAAAAATAAACATGTAAAAAAGTAACCTTACTCAAAAGTAAAAAAAGAACCCAAATTCTCAAAACAAACTTAGTATGACAGAAGTGAAATTCAATTAAATGAAATTATATCAAAATTAAATTAAACCTTTACACCAGGACAAGGTTTTTAACTGACCCACAGTCTTCACCAGCTGATAAGGTTTGCTTGCGTATTTGCTTAATTCATTAAAATGACATTTGAAAATAAGGTATAATATGTTAATATTGTTATTATGGTTGCAGGTGTGCCAATTTAGAGGACATTAAACCCCTTTGACATTTGATTTGAAAAAGCCTTCATTGACAGACTTAATCTGTCAATCAGAAGATTACTTCTATCTGTAGTTTTCTTTATTCAGTATATAATTGTTTTTTTATTTGTCTCTTCTTCTCTTCTCTTTTGCTGACTGAAGTAGAAATGAGAAATCTCTCTGAAACAGCATAGGTTGCTTTAGACAGTAAAAAAAAAAATCTAAACAAAGGACCTTATGTTCTCATTTCCCTTTCACAGCAAAAATAAAACATTTCAAAGTTTTGTTTTTCGCGAGGGCAGCTCACATTAACATCTCAAACTGCAAAACATGTTGAAACAACCAGAAAATATCCCACTAAAATGTGCATCATCATAAACATTTTACTTAGTAGGCTACATGGGAAAAGGTGTTGCCACTTACTCCTGTTACCTTGACAATCACCCTCTCCTCAGGTATTTCCTCTCTTTCACTCCGCCCTTGATAATATTTCTTGTACGCTGCCATCTAAAAGTCATACATCCTCTGAATACCATAACTGAACGTCATTGGTGCGTCAAAACAGAGAAATGACTTTTAATTTCTCCAGATCATCCAGTCACACACATTCCGCTCCAGGTTTTGCTGCAGCAGCAAAAAGATGGAAAAGCTGGACCTGAATATTCAACTATTCAAATATTTATATATACATATACACACACAAATTTTGTGATTCAAATATTCATTTCATCTATGTCAAAATGTTACTGCAAACAGCTGCCCTGCACATAGAAAATGTAAAAGCCACAAGTGTCATTCATGCTATCACTATCACTGCTGTGCAAGAATTGTTTGCAAATGCATGATGCTTCATTGGTTTGGAGTGAGGTTTTGTGGTTAGATTCTGTAGTGTCAAATATAGAGCCTTAAGCAATCATGAAAAAGTGAAGTAAACATACCATAATGCATATTGTAGTCTTTTTTGTCCTGATAAACTATCCATGCAAAGTATTCTGCTCCCTGCTGTCATATAATACAGTTATTAATTGTGATCAGACACAGTTAAGATATCTAAAATATCTCCATCCCTAAAAAGTAAAATATTTAATACATGTTCTCTTCGCTGCGGCCTCTTCTGGTTTCTTTACAGATGGCATGACCACAAGGTGTCGCCAGAATACAATATAACGTACCTTTGGATTATTGTTTTGATATTTCTTTAGTGCTGATTTATTACTTGCTTCTGCTCCATCATTGTCCTTTTGGGATCGTTTGACTGTCGCATTTACATTGCTGAGCTCCTTTAGCTAATTATAATTTTTCCAGGGACTAAAATGTGTTCTATCAGATAATACACTCCCCTGTTGATGTAGTTACTGTAAAAGAGTTGCAGTTAGAAAAATAAGTTGCCACATTTGACTTTTACTTTTGAAACAGAAATACTCTCTGGGTTTCCTTTAGGTATCTGTCAGTTTGTACTCCAGGGTAAACAGAGTAAACAGATTTATTTCCAGTAATGTGAAAGTAAAAAGGAGAAATGGTTGAAATGACTGCATCAAAGAATTCATTTCTTCTACTCTTGTGTCACACTCCCCTTCATCTTTGTCATCGTCTTCCTCTTAATCAGTGGTGGAAAGTACCGACAGTATGTATCTTTACTCAAGTAGTAAACTGTACTCAGGTATTCTTTTGAATTGTTAAAGTTAATGCCTCTATTTTATGGTACTTTTTACTTAGGTACTTACTACGTGAGTACATCACTTTGTTAGATATAGTTATTTTGCAGAAAAATAGTTTTTCTTACAAAACACCATTAAGTTAAAAAACACAATTCCCTGTCACAGATTACACTTCAAATACTGTATAAAGTGGTTTAGAAGAGAAAATGAAGTTTACATGTCAATTCAGCATTTAAATGTTATGATAATATTTAAATTTTCTAAAATGATAAACTTTGCATAATGAGTACTTTTACTTTAGAGAGTAATATTTTTTCTACTCTGGAGACTAATAATTTTTCTAAAAGAACTTCTGAAAGCAAAATTCCCTCCTTACGTTTCATATTTCTATCTTGTAATATTGTCACTTCAGCTAAAATAAAATATTCAAACACTCCTCCATCCTGACTCTAAATGTACCTCTTGCAGATCAGAGAAGAGAAGATGTCTTCTCCTGTCAGAAATAAGGATGATTAAGAAGTCTAAGAAAAAACATTTCTTAGTAAGGTGTTTGACCACTACATCATCATCATTATTATGTATCATTGTATCCAGAGGCTAACCAGGATCAGGGGGGATCAGTTCCTGCTCCACTGAAGTGGGAAGTGTCTATAGCTGAGGGTTTCTTGGATCAACTTTGGTACTCTGGATCTTGTGAGCCAGATCTTTCCCTGGAAACCATGTCGCCAACCTTTTTCTTCTCTATTTTTTCCTTTTTCTGTTCCTTAACTTCCTTAAAATACTAAGGAACATGAAGAAGGACTTTATCTGGGTTGTTCTCAGCAGAGGAGGAGAACTACTGACATTGACCGTAGACGTTATCAGATGGCGAAGAAACATTCAAACCACAAGGCTCAGATAATGCTTCTGTTATGGTAACATTAACTGAAGCCTACAGTGGAAAATTTCACCATTTCACTATTAGCTTTACTAATCATTTTTCAGATCATTTAACATACTGACGGGAGGGAGTGCTACAGCAACAGCTAAAACGGGTTCCAACAATAAGGTCCTGCCGCACTCTGAGTTTGTCAGACCATTTTTTGTGTCAGGAAAACTTCACAGAGGCACAGCCAGTAAGACGACTAAGGAACAAGAGGCCTGCGGTGGTCAGGTCAGCGAGGCAGTGCAGAGTGGCAAATCATCACAGGCGCCTTTAATCACCCGTGTGTGGCAGAGAAATCAGTCCAAAAGTAGAACAACCAGCAACTCCCGCTTTTGTCAGCATGGGCACATAAGATGGTTATCGGTTTGTGATCTTATTTTGCAACACAGAAATGAAGTCTTTATCTTTACTTGACTGCATGCGGAGTGACCCTGAAGAAAGTGTGTTAGAGGTCAGTGAAAAGTTATCTCACTCAGTCCCGATCTCAATTATCAACAAACATCCACCACTTTAGGTCGAAGCACCTCACTTAAAGTATACATACTATATTTATATATACAATGAAACAATAAGAGATGGGAAAATCAAGAGTCATATTTCACATACACGTACACATTAAGTACATCAACAGTAAAAGTGATTTTTGAGTCTTTCTACAGTACCACGTATCAGTACTTTTACTTACAACAGGGTATGTCCAGAGTAGTATTGGTACTTTTGCTTGTCACAGGGTATTTTTACAGTATGCTATTGGTACTTTTACTTATAACAAAGTATTCTTACAATGCGCCATTAGTATTATTACTTGTAACAGATAATTTATACAGCGTGGTATAAATTGTAAGTGTTAGTATTTTTACGTGTGACGGAGTATTTTTAAAGGCTGACATTACTTTTTTTTTTTTTTTTTTTTTTTTTTTTACAGTGTTGCATTACTTATAACACTGTATTTTCAGGGGGTGTTATTAGTACTTTTACCTGTAAACCTACCTGTTTACCTGTTTTTAACTGTGTGGTATTTCTTTAAACATCTTAAGGAAGTACTTTTACCTGTAATGGAGTATTTTTCCACAGTATGATCTTGCTTAAAACATATTTGGAAAGTGGTATTAGTACTTTTACCTGTAACGTAGTGTTTTTCTTACAGTGTAGTATTACTTTAAACAGAGCATCTTCAGGAAGTTTTTTTTTTTTGCCTGTAATGGAGTATTTTTCTACTGTGTAGTGTCTTCAGGGAGTGGTTTCAGTACTTTTACTGGGCTACTGAACGTGGACTCTCCCCGCCTTACTGGTCTTCCTCACAGATGGTTTCTCCGGTGCTGCAGAGTGGAGGCGGTACCTGAAGGCATCGCCGGTCATCCAGCAGAAGCAGCGGGTCACATGACCGCCTCCGTTATTTCCTGCAGCCGCCGCCGCTCCGCCGCCTGCGACAGCACAGCAGTGGTGTGGTCGCTCTGAGCGCACGGTGACGGAGAGAAAAAACACACACACACTCCACACGTAGAGAAGAGGCCTCTGCCACACCGATAAAAAAAGAGCAACAGCGACGACGGATATAAACACACACATATTTGTCTCTGCCCGTCGCTGCTGTTTTGTTTGGTAGCGTTGTGAAAAGCCGGAGCTCATAATGGCGACAGCTGCCCCTGCTGGCTGCGGCCCCAACCCCGGGTCGGGAACGGAGCTGGTCCGCGGGCAGGCCTTCGACGTCGGGCCTCGGTACAGCAACCTCCTCTACATCGGGGAGGGAGCCTACGGGATGGTGTGGTGAGTACAGCCCAGGATATTTCTTTTTTACATGTCGTGAACTCTTCGGCTTTTCTTTTTCTCCCCTATTTTTTTTAAGCTAGCCTGTGTGTTTTATAAACGGATAACGGTTAACGTTTCCCTGAGCAACAGTGTGGAAACGGAGCCGACTCAATGAAGACAGCCCGGAGAAAAAGACGGATTAAATCACGCCCGAGTTGGCTCACTTTTGCTGTTTTTTTGCGCCGTAATGATCGCCAGCTAGCTTCAAGTCAGTGTGCTTAAACCTGGACGTGTATCTTATCTACATACTTTTGCCTTACATCAATGGGGATCAGGTTTCCAACTACATAAAATGCTTTTTACAGCATATTTGACTGATGTTGCATTGCTTCGTCTGCTCTCAATGTCACTTATAGCTTTTATAATGAGCAAATTTAGCATTTTTGCCATAAAGATGTCCACAACAGGGTGTGTACAGCCATCCACTTTCAATTTACTGTGGTTGCCATTGGCTCTCTGTCGGTTTCCCTCTATAGACAAGTGTGAAAACATTTGTAATACTTCACATATATAGGTGTTCACTCATGTTAAATCCTAATAATACAGAATAAATACGAATAAGTTAATTATCTCATACCACCACCACCACCACCAGTTGTGTTTTTCTGCTCTGTATCATCCCCCTGAGATGTCCATGTGTTCTCACCTGTGGTAGCTCTACACTATGTTTAGGTTTCGTAGGCGATATTTGCATAATGTGCTTGAAAATGTATTGTAGGAGGACCTCAAGGGGTTTTCCTTGTTCAATTGTTTATGATGCTAAAGGCTTGTTACATGCCGCATCTGAAGGCATTTAAGGGCTAGGCTCACTCTGGAAGCTGTATTTTCTACCAAGGGATGTGCCAGTGGAGGATAAACTAATTAATAAAACTAATTAAACTCAATGTATGTGCAGTTATTTGTAGTACATAGATTTATCACATGGCTGCTGTCTTAAATGTGTAATATTGACTTTGAGCATTTACTCCAAAGATGGCAAATGGACATTTTAGCTGTCTCTCATCCTGTGTTAAGTCATTTCCTCACTCAGAAACTCAGTTTTGTTGTTTCTTTGGCTGTAGGAATGTAGTTGACCTTAGATGTGCACACTGTACTGGATTACATAATGTATTGTCCTTGTGTCAAACAGCAGCAGTGTAGTTCGTTTTTTCGTGTTTGCTGAGAGGAGTCAGGTTTTGCGAGATCACTGATTTGACACATAAGCCTGCCTGCAGTGACAAGACACGGCAGGTTGTTTTGCATCTCTTTGTTTTATTTTTGCAAAATGGAAAACCCAACAGATGCACAAAGCACGGTTTGTCATTGTAATGAAACCCTATCATCAAATAACTTGTACGTACAGTGTGTCAAGGCAGGCGGGCCAGATAAAACACAGTAGTCCCAGTGTTGGAAGGACATTTGTGTGTGTTGCTTCACAATTGAAAGGCACCGTAAGACTTAACATTGAATGTTGAAAAATGTCACTGTAAACCTAATGGGCCTCTCTGTAAGGATTTACATGTATTAATAATTTTTAATCTTCTTTTGTTGTCAATGTGTGAACAGATTGTGACATGACTTAAAAAGATTAGACCTTCTCTCAGTTGACTGTAACTTTAGACTGATTTCTGTGTAAAGCACTCAGGATGGTTTTGCGCCTTGTGAAAGTCTTCCCTCTCTCCCCCTCTGCTACATTAGCAGTATGAAACATCAGCAAGTTAGCTCAGTGATACTACTTTATATTTACACAGAATTAAATGACAGTGTTGCGATTGCTGATGGGTGACAAAGCTTGAATTCAGACTTAGAAATCAGCATCATCACATAGATCAGCATCACTTTGATTCATTTATTGCAGGTAAATCACAGCGAGATCTGTTGATCTAATAAATGAAATAAATGAAGACATCATCATCATTATGCACAATTTATGGTGTATATTAATAAATTATTCATGAAAAGAATCTGCCCATTAATCAACAGTTACAGATGACTGTCTTAATGTGAGCTGCAGTAATCATGTTTTAATTGCAAAAAAAAATATTACTACAACATATTGATTCATTTTGATTACCAGTATCTTTCACAAATGGAGATGAGGATGCTAACTCTGGCGCGTCTATTTTGATTTGTGTACGTGTACTGTCAACTTTAAAACACAGAGTAGATTAATAAGATTTTTGCAAACAATTCATGGAAGTGCAAACATTCGCTAACTGAAGGTGAAAAGTTACTTGGGCTGATGGACTGGGCTTGTTGGTCTTCAAAAGGTGTTCGTTTTTGACTTATGGAGGTGTAGTCTGATCTAAAGCTCCAAATTGTGCTCAGGAATAAAATCCTGACCAGCCAGCTATAAAGCTTTGACAACACAAGAATAAACAAAGTTGAAACTAAATGTGCTAACTTCAGCAGATTTATGCCAAGATATTCTTGCTGTCTGCAGTGCCCTGCCTGAAACGCACAAAGAGCTGCTTTTGTAAAACTGGGCATGTCATCCTCTTAACCAACAATTAATGCTGATATCTTACAAGTGCTAACTTGTGGGGTTTTTTTTCTTGCTTGCTTGATTCCCGTCACTGTGGTGTTTCTGTACTCCAGAGATCACCTGTCAGACAAACTCTGTGGGCAGCACTGTGACGTTTTATTCCTTGAACTTTCTTTCAGCGAGATTTCACTTTCCGTAAACTGGGTCTTCCTGTTACCCCCATGCTGGCCATGAGCACTATCTACCCAGTGTTTTTCTTCTTCTGGGTATAACAAGTTCTGCTCCAATGCTGGATTACAAAGAATTCAATCATTTTTAGGGAAACCTTGTGACCAGTTTATGTCATGTTTTAGTTCATGTGTGTTTGCTCATTAGGGCTGGTGTGAACTGTACCTTTCAGGCCTTTGAAGGAAACTATGATAATGGTGAGAATCTCAACCAACTACAGGAAACAACCCAACGATTCAGTGATTAATGAGTATAAAGGAGACACTCATATTCAGATATTTCATATTTCCTGACATCTGCAAGCACAGACAGGTCCGTCATTCTTGACTAAGGTTACACTGACTATTCGCTTTGACTTCGTAAGAGGCAAAAATCTCTTTGGCAAAATGTTAACTAACAATAACTTTGTGTTTATTATGAACCTTTTTGTTTTCTTTTACAAGCCCCAAATTAAATATTTAATACAAATCACCTGACTATAAAAGTCAGAAGAGTATTTTGAGTTATTTTCTTTTTTTTAATTGATTTAAAAAAGAAATAAAGAGAAGAAAAGAAATATAATAAATTCAAAGGCCATTTTCATCTTGTAACCCTTAAATGACATTTTGTACTGGTAGCAAAAGCTATATAAACGGTTCGATACTTTTTCAGTTTCGTTGTGATCTTCACTGAGATGATATAAAAGCTTGTTTCTTTGCTTTGGTGTTGTTTCTGTCTTTTTGGCGTGCTCAAAGGCAGTTGGTGTGGGCGACGTGTCAGCCTCAGCCTCCTTGCACTTATTTTGCTGCATGCTTCTTGAGACCTGTAGTTTTGAGTCAGTTGGTCATGTTGCTTTGATGTGCAGCAGCCAGAGAAAGTGGTGCAGCATGTACTTCAGACATCACTTGGTTTGCATCTGAAGTATTTTTAAATCGCATGAGGAAGTTCTTCTTTTTTAGGCTTTTTATGGCAGCAGTGCACTGCCGCATACTGGCGTTACTGTCCTGCAAACGGCTTCCCATGGGCCACTTTCCGAAGGCATGAGACAGAGAAACTGCCTTAATAAACAAGAAAATATCACAAATACATGGCAAGGTTGTGTAAAGTATACACAACTGTAGTTTAATTTATTTTCATCAAATTGCAAGGTAGTATTTTTGGCACTTGAGTCCGAAAGCTGGAATAATACCTCTGGAAAGATGCACTCAAACATTTCAACAAATGTACACACAGAGGTCATTGTATAAGTTGATTTTTGGCAGCAAGCTGATGGATTGGTCCATGCTGTTTTTTATAAAAAGTGTCTGTTCATGTTCGTACAAAGACAGGAAAAACAGACCTGCAGACAGCCCCAAATGTTTGCTTTTTCTTGTAATCTGAATATTCCAGTCTTAATGTAATAAAATTACAGATACAGTGTATTTTAGTCATACATGTTCCAACATTAATACTTAAGGAAGCAATACTCAGTATATATATCGTGCTTTCATAAAACAAGAAGGTACCAAAGTAAATTATCACAGATTCAAACTTAGACACATTGAAATTAGCCCTGTAGAATAAGACTGAAACAACTCTCTAAAGCTGACAGATTCATATTGAGGCTTTGAGGTTGAGACTGTCTGTTTACAATTGCCATGACAACAGCCATCTCCATGTCCTGCTTTCTTGTTTTTCCAGTGTGCAGTTCCAAAGCATTTTAACCAACTTGATCAAGAGAGAAGATTATGCAGGAACAGTAAATTTGCATCTTTATGTTAAAGAGGCACACCTACTGGAAAGATGTGGTTCACATGGAAATAGGTTTTATATAGAGTCCAGGAATGGACCAGCCCCCATCAGTGTCTCATGTGTGACAGTGGAACGACTTTAACTGATGGCGTTAATACAGCCATGTTTCTGTGTTTGTTCTACAATTGTCTTCTCTTCAGTGTTCAGTTCAGCGTTTTAGACAATCAATTTTTAACAATAATATCACAACTGCAACTCTCCTTTGCAGCCATTGACAACAGTTTTGTCACCAACAGTTTGTGTGAATTCTTCTGTAGAGATCGTCTTTATAAAGCCAAAAACCTCCTCTGCATTTTGGTTAGCCACTGTTCAACACGCCTTTGATTCTCAATGTAATTTCTCATGAAGTGTTATCTTTTATCTGCCTGTGCTGAAGCATGGCACACAGTGTGTCCGTCCTTCATATCAAGCTAAATTTGTATTTACTAATTCAGTGCATAAAATGCAAAGCAAGCTCTAGGATTAAGAGTAACCATTGCTTCTTCAGAATTCAAGGTTAGTTGCACCCATTGTAGATATCAAATATTTAAATGTTCTTTAGTTGTTTGTAGAAGAAAGTTTCTGAGTAGGTATAAAGAGATTCTGAATTTCAAAATCTGGTTGTGTTTGACTTGCATGGTAAGAGGACGTTTGACTGTAACGCTGAGTCTGTGTCATTCTCAGAGGAGGCCTATTTTTGTTTTCAGTAGCCTCTTGTTGACTGTAAGGCTGCTGAATGTCAGTGACTGAGGGCTGCACAGAACAACCGTACACTGAGCCTCTTAACACAAGCCTCAGTTCGTGCACACCGTCTGCTTACACAATCGTGAGATACTGTATCACCCTCTGTGATGATATTCAGTAGCTGCCGTGGCATACTCTGCCTTTTCAGCCCACCCACATCAACAGTTAGATCATGGGGGAATGCAGCTGAAGTGGCCGCTTTTTATACAAAAAAAGTTTAATATCTGAAGCCATTTGTAGTGGTCAGACTGCAATATGCATGGAAAACTGGAGGAACAAAAAAAGGGATAGGATGTCATTGCTTTAACTTATCACCATTTTTGTTGTCCATTCAGTTTTGTTTTTAATCAATTTATACACTGCAACAGGTCAAAAAAACTTCACCGAGATTTTCTTGTGTCATTTACTGACGCCGAGTTTGTGTCATCTGCTCAGAGTTTGGAAGTTGTAAATATATTCACTGATTCAAACTTTGTTAAAACACAAATGAAGTCTCTTTCCAGTTGTAGTAAGGCTGACAACGAGTTGCAACAAATCAAAATGAGCCATCTTCCGAGCTGGACAAGCATCGGTACCTGTGTACAACTGGCTGTAAGATGATGCAGGAGCCATTTAGAAAGTGCAAAACACAATAGAGATTGTACAGAAATGTTTAATAACACTCTTATACAGTGTAGTGTCACCAAAATCGCTTCACATCAGTGGTCTCCTGTTGCTTATAGTACACAAGCTTTTGCACTTTAAATAACTTCACTCTACCTAGTGTAGTATATCGAATTGAATTGAATTGAAATTGAAAATAAGACAAAATATAATGATGACAAAATACACTTGTAACACATAATTCACGACAAAGACAAAAGTAAACAGAAAACATGAAAAAATAAAGAATCTTTTTTTCATTGCTCTTAATGTACATACACAGTAAGAGATATAGGTTTGACATTAATCACCAATTGTGTCATTCCTAATTAGGACAAAAAGCATACAATAAACTTGCATGTATTCTCGCAATAAGCACCTCTAGAGGGCGTTCACCAAGACATTTTATTTGGATTTAAATTGTACAGTTGCTGAGACGGTTTTCAAACACAAGCTATTTGCCTTTCCATATCGGTCAGAGTAGAAAGAAAGATTAAAGCAAGTCAAGAAGCATCAATATGTAATATGCAAAGTGACACTGAAATATGACAATCTGTAAATGTGTAATTCTGACATCCATGTCATATATGATCTAATTAAGTCATTCTTATCCTCCTTCTGGTGACTCTTTCTAATCTTGATCTCAGCTCCTTGACCTGCCTGATTCTTAGCCGTTGCTGATGCTCTGCTCCATTCTGCCATGAGCCGTCCTCTTGAAATGCCACTGTGGCGCCCGTCTCCATGGCAACCCCATCTGCCTCTGACATCAGTACCACCACTCCACAGCCAATGGGAGAGGGAGTGAGAGAATGAGAGCCTTGACACTCTGAGAATCCTGTTGTGCAATTCAGGAGGAGATGTAATTTGTGTAATTTGGGTGATTATGGCTGCCAAGACGAGCGCAACGACTTCTGGTTCAACAAATGAGTAAACCATTCACGCATGTCGAAGCTGATATCGATGTTCAAAGGACAGGCAGACACTTTATTTATTTATTATTATGCATGGTTGCATTTTGTCCTTTTACATGTTGCCACCCCGATTAATTCAAATGAACATGAACCCTTTTCTTTACATCACAGTGCAAGATATGACTGTGTTGTCACCTGCGAGAGGGAAAACTATGACGTCGATCTTATGCAAAGTCATTTGCAGAAAGCTCTGATATCTCTTGGACTCCTGTTTGATGTCAAAGTATGGTTGCAGCAGTGGTTGTTGCATTGAAATGGAGTGCTTTCATGAGTACTACAGTTTTTGACTCATCTTTTAAGTGAAGTCGTGCTCCTGTAGGCACAAAGCAAGAATGTTAAATTTACACCACCGATGAACTCTTGTCTCTCACCTTTTGTGTTTCAGCTGTTGAAAACTGTCAAAGCAAACATTGCTCACTACTTTTTGGATCTTGTCTTGGTTTTTGATCGCCCTTTAGCTTATATTTCCGAATTACTTCACAAGCTACAAGTGTGATTTGATAAATACGGTGTTGTTTGTTAATGGAAAGTCAGTAGTCTCATCCGACTGATTCTCCTGCAGGCCTCAGAGACCGAGCATCAAGATGTTAAACAGTCGCAGAAATCTTTTTTTCTTTTCCCCTTCCTTATTGTAATAAGGCTGTAAGAATTTTCTTTTACTATATGATTGTTTTGAGAGGATTCATTGGTTCTTTTCTGTTTTCCAGCAGTCCGTGACTGCAACTGTCATATGGGACTACAACAAATGATTGATGAGTTAATCTCAATCTCTCTAAAGATTTTCTCTACTAATTGACTGGACTGTTTGAAAAATGAATGACGTCTTTGAAGGCAGCGGTGGTGACGTCTTCAAATGTCTTGTTTTGTCTAATCAGCAGACAAAACCCAGAAAAAACAAAAGTAGTACATCCTCATAATTAAGAGGCTGAAACCAGTTATTTTTTGGAATATTTGTAAGACAAAATAATTTTAACAAAATTAGTTGGCTGTCAATAGGCTAACTGTTTCAGCTGAATAAGGTATAATTAAAATATATTAGTCGGTTGCGATCTTGTATTGTATTAGGCGTGATGACGAGCCAACCCCACTTCACTGGTCAGAATAACTCCTGATATTGTGAAGAATTGCGCATTGTTCTATTAGCTCTTGTATTAATTAGTTTTCCTCATTCAGGGATACAAGAGGGTGCTTCATATTATTGTCAGAATTTTGACGTATGCAAAATAACGCCATCTGAATCTGTTTGATTGTAGAGACTCGACTGGTCGAAGAATCTGCGACCTTGCTGATAAGAAGTTCAAACAGAGATACCAACGTCCGTGTGTTTGACCGGCGACTGAGAGCAGCAGTTTTTACTGCAGTTATGTATGGGAGTAGCAGAGCACCTATAGATGAAGAAATAAATAAAAAAAAAAACAAAAAAAAAAACAAGATAAGTGCTCTTTGTAGCAGGGCTGCTGGATTTCACATTAGACAGTATAGTATTTACAGTGTTTGTCCATGTGTGGATTTCTCTGCTTTCACTACTAATGTGCTTCAGTCAGCAAACCTGTGTTTACCTTTAAACTCACACTAAAGGAAACCACTAGTGACCAATGTATCAGATGAAGTCGATGTACCTTTAAGTTTGCACAAAGGGCCCATTTAACCTCATCGTAAAAATGTTCTCTTACTGTGGGCACGTCTGATTTTTACACAACAAAGGTTTTATTCAGTAGGTAATCCAGGTTCCTTTGGGACTTCAGGTAAATGAATTACATGTGTTTAATCTGATATCCTTCTAGCTGCTGTGACAAAGGATTTGAACCTAAAAATGTAAAAACAAGTAAGGCTATAGGCAGAGTCAATTCTGTCAAATAGATTTGATTTATTTAATAATGGAAGTCACGTGTGTTGAGCTTGATTGTGGCAGTAA
The DNA here is from genome assembly GCA_028564955.1 of Terapon puta. Lineage (NCBI taxonomy): Eukaryota > Metazoa > Chordata > Actinopteri > Centrarchiformes > Terapontidae > Terapon > Terapon puta. Next base: position 12,406,775 of record JAOXYL010000086.1, on the reverse strand, counting down.
TGTGTATCACAGACATTTTTATGATATAAGGGGTGGTGTTTGTTTCAGATGTAAAGGCCTATGGCAAAGTACTAAATACCACAGCAACAGTGTATTTAAGCTGATATCAAAGGTCAGTATGCTCTGTGTGCACAGTGCAAGGAGGGAAAAGTTGCTTCCTTGAAGTCACTTCCTCACGGTTTCCTTCCAGTATGCTACTAACGACTAGTTATCTGTGTCACATATTTCACATTACTGCAGTGAGTCTGTCAAACAAAATGTATAGTATACACAGAAATATGATGTTAGGTGAATTTGAAGATTTGAGTAGTGGTGTACAGTTTACTTGTTAAAGCAGGAAAAGAAAACGCAAACCAGTAAAATGTGTGACGGAGTCTTACCTGCGTGTTTGTTTCTCTCAGTTGCAGAATTTGTATATTACTAAAGGTTGTTTGTGCTTCAACGTTTTATTTATTCATATTTAAATGTACAATGTATTTAATAGTGGACTGGTGGGGCTTATCAAATCATGCATTTATCAGAAGGCAGGAAGACATACATGTTTCCAGTCCATCACAGAGTAGTTTTAATGTGCGATTTTGATTATAAAGTCATGCAAACTTGAGTGAAAACCTCAATGTCAACTTTCTAAAAACAGGTCATTGTGGTCAGGACACACAGATACAGGAAGTGCATTTTGATGAGCAAGAAAACAGATGCAACTCAGTCTGTAAAAAATATTTAAGTCACCAAATGTGCATTAGAGAGCTGATTCATTCTATTGTCCTGAAATTGTGATTTTACTCGACTGTTGGCGCTAAAATCTCTCTCTTTTTTTAAATTAATTTTTTAATTAATTAAATTTTTTTGGGGGGGGGGGCACATAGCTAAGCAGGCCATATTGTGTGAACTCTGATAACCGTGGAGCCTGAGGCTTTACTACTGAAACCTCTCAGAGTGAGAAAATGATACATATGAATTCAGAAGAAAAGATTCAGCTTATCTAAATGATCACTGCAGGAACTAATTGTAATATTTACTCCAAAATTAATAGTAGTATTGTTGTATTGTAGAATTGTGGATATAAGAAGATTATCATTAGGAAAATATGGGAATGATACTATAATGATTTAAGAAAGTGAAGTGCTGAATTATCAGTCATGTGACTGATAAGTTGCTGTGACTTGGTGTTACACTGGAGTAGTAAATGCAAACACAAACTGGTACTGTAAAATGTCTTATAAATAGCGCAATGCAAGGACTCTCTAATCCTGCAGCATACCAACTTGTGATTTCAGACCGAAGCCCCCTGAACCTGATGCTTCAGCTCGCGCTGCACTCAAAGCCTTTGCAAGGTGCTGGACTCCGCGATTTCTGTCTAGTTTGTGCATTGACGTTCATATCTGCACTTTCTCGGTACACGTTGCCCTTAAGCATAGTGAGCTTTTCCCCTTCTTCCTTCAACCCAACCCCTCGTACATTGTCATGGTAACAGCCCTATTGCATAACACAGTGGCTGCAGTGTAAGGCCTTGTATTCCCATCTCCTTGGAAACAGAAACCCCCTCCTCTTTCTCCCCCCTCCCTCTGTGCTCCTTCCTGGGGACTGAGCATGCTCAGAAAACAATACAGAAGCAGAGGAAACAGGAAAGGCTGCTCAGAGCAGATTCTCTTCAATCTTGCATACAGGCGTCTGCAGCTCTTACTGCTGCCAGAGCATCTTTATTAATACGAGCACACGGGCTAAACAACAAGATAATCAGACACTTACTCCAGAGCATGATATGAGATATAATGGCACCTGTATATATTAACCAAGATGTCAGTGAAAGTTGTTATGGCTACACTTATTCAAAGTTATCAGGTGCAAGATGGTTCTAATAACCAAAGCTATCAGCTATAACCTTTTCTATAAATTTGGATCTAACCTTCAGCTATGGCAAATAATGATTGTTTTCATTATAGCTTAATTTGCCGGTTATTTTAGTGATGATCTATTGGTCTTGGTTGATAAAATGTCAAAAAGTGGTGAAATAGTGAAAATGTCCATCACAAATTCCCAAAGCTCATAAGACATAGAGAAGAGTAAGAAAAACAGGGAATAGTCAATTTTTTAAGATGGAATCAGTAGTTTTAGGGTATTCCTATTCCTTTAAAGGTTAGTCAATGATCAACATTGTGGCTGTTTGTTATTCTTTCAACTTGATTAATTGTTTCAGCTTTTCCTTCTGTCACTCGGAAACCGTTTGCATGCAGCCTTTTGGACCGAGCTACAAAGCACAAGGGGTTCTTTTCTAGCGTTTGTGCAGTCAGCTGTGTTCGACAGGTGCCTCCATCAGCTGGCTGTGAGTCTTGAGCCAGACAGACACAGCAAATTCACATTGGTAAAAATCAAAACCTTCACAAGTTCAAATGTCCTGAGTGCCTGAGCGTGCATTAAAGTCCGCCCTGCATTGATAAGGCTGAGCGGGCTGGCTCAGGACTGTCACAGTACGCTGAGTAGAGCTGTATTGATACTACAGTACAAACAGCTCCCTGTACTTTGTACTTCCTCAAAACATTCTTTCTCTTAGAAGCCTGGACAAGCTGACAAGGAACTGATGGGCTTGCCTCAGCAAACATGATGAAATGTAGTGTTGACTAAGATTGTCCTCACTTCTCTCTGCACTAAAACAGCCACAGATTTCCTTTTCGTAACGCCCCATGTTATAACTAAAGCTCAAGCGTTAGTGTTGCAGCACATCAGAATGTGGTGTCCACATTTAAATCATGACAGGCTGCAGTATCTGCAGTGTATTGTTTTAGTTAAAATCTATAAATAAGGCTGCAGCTGCCAATTAAATCATAATCCATTCATCTGACAATCATTTTTATAATTATAGGACTGATAGTTTAATCTTTAAAATGTAAGAAAACCGTACACAGACGTTACACAGGGTTACTTGTTTTCTCTGACCAGCAGTCATGAAACCCAAAAATATTTTAACTGTAATACAGAACATCATCACTTGTCACAGATTGATAAAATGGGTCTGCAAATAAATATTTTTATTGACAATTAATATGCCAATTATTTTCTGAATACATCATTTGGTTTGACTGTCAAATAATCCTGTCAGTGTTTTACCAAAGCCCAAAGAAATCCAAGCCAAGACATCATCACATGTTTATCTGACAAACAGTCCAGGTTAAAAAAATATTTACAGTAGCACAAGAAAAGCAGAGAATCTGTAGGCATTTTTCTTGATGAATTACAATGAATTGATTATAAAATCTGTCAGTTAGCTGCCATAAACATTTTGCACAATCCTTTCAGACCAATTTCAAAGTCTACAAAGATATTATCCAAACAGATTTTCATTTATACACTCGAAGATGTCTTGGTATGGTAAAGACTTTCTGCTTGCAAGCTCACGTCATGCACAAGAAAATATGTATATGCATGAGACTTGTGCCATTGTCTGTCCTAGAAACTGTGCCAAACTGGCTCTGCCCTGGATCGGATTTGAGCTTTGATGAATAAGTCTTGTAGCTCCCTGCTTCTCTGTACATGAGGGTATGTACTGGTGTAGAGCAGCTACACGGAGAACTATTTCCTCCCACACACACACACTCCGCTCATACAAGTGGAAAGGAAGGTCACTCATATTTCCTTCGCAGAAGGCTGGCACACTTGTGTTTACATTTCAGTCCCGACACCCCCATCACTATAGCAACTCGTTTTCTTATTTTTGTCAGTATGTGGGTGTTTTTCATCCATTTCTGTTGTTTGTAATGTGCAGAAATAAAATCACTCTTGGCTACATGTAAATGGTGAAGCTCGAGAACCTAAGGAAACCATTAATATTGCAAGTTTTTTCTCAATTCACTGTCCTGAAGCACAGCTTTATTGGGCAATTTTGGTTTCATGATGGCAACAGTTTGAAACCAGATGACTTACAAATCCAGAAAATGTGAATTCTGCCAGAAGCTGGCAGCAGGAATTAGTATGTCTTGGCAGTAGGTGGCGAGTTGGACTTGGTTTTGATGTGTCAGTTCCTGTGCGCTGAAGATGTCTGGCCAGTCTGCATACCTTACACCAGACTATAAATTATAATTTTCTATAACAGACTTAAAAATGGGTGAACTGAATTTCTGTCATTACATTAAAACCTCAATATGGTTTAATGACCATGAAGCCAATTACTGCATGTAACCTTAAAAATAGCTAAAATGCTTATATGAATATATTCGTGGTAGCACTTGAAGTCAACACCCAGACATCTTCGTTACTGTCATTTTACTGGATTTGAAAACAATTCTGAGAAGACAGATATTCGGTTTTAAGGCTGGCATTGAAGATGCAGGTTTAAACTCTAGTATGGGAATTCAAAATACCTCAGGCTAGATAAGCATGAAGACGTTAAAATGGCCATTAAGCCTTGAGAAAAGAGCCAGAAATTCAACTGTGGACATGTCTGTACCTGGAGTAGTGTGGAGGAGGCGTTTTCATCACAGGCAGGGCCAAGATTTTAGAGTGGAACTGAACAATTAAATAGTCTGCTGGGTGTTGACGCATTCAGACAGTCAGTCAAGATTTTTCATAACATGTGAAACAGTCACTCATTTTGTTATTTTTTTGTCATTTTGTTTCATTTGGACAACAGTGTTCTTCAGTAACATCATAAATTCTGTTCATTGATCATATTTTACCTTTATCACACACCTGAACCTGCCAGCTATGAGGGGAAAAAACTGCTTTTTCAATACAGTGGTACAACAGAAAACGATAAAAAGCATGCAGAATAAACACAATTCCAACGCTCTTAAAAGACCGCAAGGATCATGGAACTTGTTTATACTTGTTGATGCAAATTAGTAAATGGTTAGCATCATCCCGTAAACGTATGGCCTGCAGGCAGAAAGAGCCTGATTTCAAACTTTACCTTTCCATTTGCTATCTCTTTATGTCAAAGGGAGTGCAGGTATTTCTTTTGCTTAGGAGTTTTGTCTGTTGAAGTGCTGCAATGCCCTTTTTCTTAATGCTGTTTTTCTTTGATGGCCAACACGTCAGCTCATTTTAAGTTAAGTTCATATTAAATACAGTAAAGATTTGCTTTTTCGAGTCTGGACGTTGATGGGAATGGATCCATTTGTTCAACCACTTAGATAATAAGCAAAATTGTCCCATTTGCTTTTCTAGCTATACGTTTGACACCAGTCCCAGCTTTGAAAAAGGAGGATGGACAGTAAATCACCTCAGTGCCGAAGTATGCGTGACGTGAAAGGCGCATACCTCCTAAGCTTTCTGCATTAACTTTTTGCCCCTTTGCTAGATCCAGCTTTAGTGTGAGATCTGCCAGACTCAGGCATCCCATGCATGCAAGCACGCTTTATCATTTCCTGCTTTTCTCTATTAGACTTTAGGTGGAGGTGAGCTGCCTGCTAGCATTCATATCCACTGAAAGAAATGAACGATCATATCACAGCTATTATTTAGAGAAATACTGGAGAAGACTATCTACAATTACGTGCAGTAACATGTACTCTTTGTGTGGGCATAGGTGTAAATGTATCACTTATTTACATTTACACTGCAAACGGTGGTCAGCGTCTCCTGTCTTGACTGAAATTCTGAAATGTATCCTAAATTTCTAGGACTTGTCATGAAATCTTAGATGAATACTTATTATACACTGGAAACTATGTTCATGAGTTATGAAAAGCGAATTTTGCTGTAGGGTTTGTTAGTTCAGGCAGTCGGATAAAAAAAATGTGCTAAAAGTTGTCCTGTAATTTAGGATTTTCTGTAAAGCAAAATGCTACTGTTTGACTTTTTGATTGAGCAAAAACTACAGTTAATGGTTATTAACTGGTTATTAATGAATGTTATATAAAGTTGAATGTGAAGGCTTTAATAGGACATTATTACATTATTATTTAATCTCTAGTTCACAGTAAAACGCATTTTTTCTTTGTCACAGCCACAATGTAAATTAGGGAGAGAAGGAATACACGGGGGGATCTAAAGAAAGGTGAATCATAAAAGTAAATTATATATGGTTATAAAACATCAAGACTATTATATAAGAACAGTTTCTTATATTCTCATTACACACTCTTGTGGTATAGCCATAAAATGTTTGGAAAACCACACTGATGTATGCTCATCTTGATGAGGACGTGCAAGCTCTTTCACACCTTCACCTACAGCATGGTGTTGTACACTTTAGGTGCCCATGGTGTGTCAAACAGTGGCATGGCCCAATAATTTTGCTGCCTCCTTTCAGCTGACTTAAAATATTATGGACTTGCCTGGTAGCTGGACCGAGCAGGATGATCTCTGAGCTCATCTGAGCCGTGCGTCATCGTGCTAAACTGATGGCTGCAGTCATGCGGTCTATATTTAAAAGTCAGCTATCAGTACTTAAGCAGCTCTTGTGTAAAGTCAAGTTTTGTGTGGTTGGGAGTTTTGTTCCACTCCTACATTCCTGTTCTTACTTTTATCTAACAGATACTGCGGCAGCCCCCCTGTGTGCAGCTCCACACTGTATCAGAGCGTGTGTTTTCCGTGTTAAGATGCTGCTAATGCGAACCAAACATTTCCTGCCGTTACTACTTCACATTAAAAGCTTTCCACTGGAAAACCACAGGAAGGAAGCAGCATTTATCACAAAGTTTAGAGCATGATTGTTGAGGTTAAGTAAAACCTGGTCTTCAAGATGTCATTTCATTTTTCTATTATGTCATGTCAGTGGCTAATTAAAGTAATATTTCAAAGATAATAATGGAAGATGAACAGCCACAGTGAACTGGTGAAAGAGTGACAGGTTCTTATTGCACAGTGTATAAACTAGAAGATCTACAAAATTTCATCAAGCACTTGCTTCACCTTTTTGTTCTATTGGTTTGTGTTACAGTTGCTTCACGGACTTAAAACAGTTGTATCCCAGCAGTGGGGTGAGATTGACACCTCCTTAAGATGAGTGTATCTGTGCATCCCATCATCACATGATGCTTAGACAGACTTCAGATTTAACTCTTTCTATGTTTTGCAGACTTCTCTGTGCAGCTGAAGTATGGATAGGAGAAAATGTGTTTTGTTAATGCCGTACTGTGCCTACGGTGTATTCGATGGCTTTAAACACACAAAACTTTTGCTGCTTCAGCACTGGTGTCTAATTCTCGGCTTCTTGTGTTTTATTGAATATTCCAGCTCTGCCTATGACCAGGACAACAAGATCCGTGTGGCCATTAAGAAGATCAGCCCTTTTGAACACCAGACATACTGCCAACGTACCCTGAGAGAGATCAAAATCCTTCTGCGCTTTAAACATGAGAACATCATCGGAATCAACGATATCATTCGCACACCAACCATTGACCAGATGAAGGACGTGTATCCTTTTTCCTCTCATGATGTGGATAATACCTGATATGTTACAATATGTTCTTGTGTATTTTATGTGTCTACAGTTTAATGTATAAGCATTTTAATTATTTTTTACATTACATTTTTCCTCAGATATTCAGCTTCTAATCTTGGTCTTACACTCCATCATGTGTAGTTGAATAGAGGTTCGCAGTTGTATTTTATTACATAATAGCCACCTGTCGCCATATATTTGGCAGAGACTCTTCACTGTAGCCGAGCAGCAACAGTGGCAAACTGTCCGTGGTTAAAGTCATTTTCATAATGCATGGTATTGAGTTTTACACGATGTCTGATCAGAAATGGCTGTGACCGAAGACTGCAGCTAATCGGCTCCCGGCCTCCTACTTGTGTTCAGCCAAACAAAAACAGTAAACCCTTCCAGATAAAATATCTCTGTTACACAGAAATTAGCTTTCTTTCACGGAGCTGTGTGAAGGCCCACATTGTGTCTGTGTTGTAGCTACAAGAGAACCGGCCCATTTAACCACCATGACACCTCAGAGACTGTGAGATTTCAGATTGAGCTGAGAGGTTTCCCAGAATACTAATCAAGTCAGCAGTTTTTTGCGGCCCTGCCGCCTACTGTATCCAAAATCAGGATAATCGTAAAAAAAAAAAATAATGCAGGCTTTTCGTTTTCTTTGCAATGCCAACAAAATCAAATTTGAGTGTGTCAGTAAAAGCTAAATGTAGTTTGGATAGTTTTGATTGGCAAAAGAAATAACAGATAGTGGCTTTGTTTGACTTAAAGAGCTGGTAGCAGTCAGTATAAAGTTATCGATTTTTGAAATTAGGTCTGTCAGAGAGTTGGGTACTTTTCAATTGATTGTCCTACCCTGCTGAATACCAAGGGATCAGATTTTTCTTGGATATTACTATGTGGGTCACATGGAAATACAAATGTCAGTCATGTGGACAACATGAAGTTTTGTATTTTTGTGTGGTTTTGTGGTTAGTGTGGTTTCCACTGTTTGAAAGTAAACATTCCTTAACCCAGCACTATGCAGATATATAGTCCAGGATCTCATGGAGACAGACCTTTACAAGCTCCTGAAGACTCAGCACCTGAGCAACGACCACATCTGCTACTTCCTCTACCAGATCCTACGAGGGCTCAAGTACATCCACTCTGCCAACGTCCTGCACCGCGACCTGAAGCCTTCCAACCTTCTGCTCAACACCACCTGTGATCTCAAGGTAGTCTCTCAGAGACAGGTTAACACAGTTCAGATTTGAAGGTGTTATTTTCAATCACTAATAATCCATATTTTGATCTTATTATTTTCATACATTTAAAATGACCAGAAATTAAGCTTTTCCTTCCAATTGAAAAATAAATTCATGTAGACAAGTCTCTTAAGTCTAAATCTATTTGGTTTTAGGTGTCCTGCAATGGCATAAATGCTGGCCAACTGTTGATTAATAAAAAAGACAGCAACATTTTGTTTCAAATGTTGACTTGATGAATGATGAAGAATGAAAATTATATATATTTATATTCCCCATAAAACAAATTTCTGATGGATCTGAACAGTTTTTCCAGCCTGTAGATAACAAAGTGACATCCAGGTTGTTTTGATCTTATATCCTCTGAAGTTGCTGTCGTTCATGGTCTCATTCTGCAGATTTGTGATTTTGGTTTGGCTCGTGTGGCCGATCCCGACCACGATCACACTGGTTTCCTAACAGAGTACGTAGCCACTCGTTGGTACCGAGCACCTGAGATCATGCTCAACTCCAAGGTGAGAGTCATCCCCCTCTATAAAAAGTTGACATGTCAGAAGTGAGGTATAAAAGGAGGAAGGGATGTTTTTGTATCTTTTTAGTAGTGCTTACATTCATGGTTTTTACTGCTGTGTATGACATGGTCCATCAGTAGATATTATATTGATTTAAGACTGTAGGCTGTCGTCTTGACTGTGTGTCTTTGCCCCTCACTCTCAGGGCTATACCAAGTCCATAGACATCTGGTCCGTGGGTTGCATCCTGGCTGAGATGTTATCTAACAGGCCAATCTTTCCTGGGAAGCACTATTTGGATCAGCTTAACCACATTTTGGGTAATAATTCTTTATAGCTAGCGTTTTTAAGATTGCCGTGGTGCTACAGTATTATTATTTGAAACGATCAGCAAAGCCAACAGAACTACTCAAGTGTTTTTAAGTGAGCCAGTTTGAAGTAGTTTGTCAATTTTGTTATTGGCATTTAATACAGACAAACTTTTTCGATTGTCAGTTTGATATCTTGCTCATAAATTTCCTGTCACAGAGACACATGAATGTTGAGATCACATTTCTTTGTAGGATAACATTCAGTCTAGTATCATGTTTTCTTAATAATAATTAGGCTCTTAATCACCATTTTTTGGGTATAAACAATGTCTGCTGTAGTGAAAACTGTCATATTCCCTGAAATAACTGCATTTTATTCAGCTAATGGTAAAAAAAAAAAAAAAAGTAATATGGACAATTGAGTACATGTTGTACAAAACAAATGGTGATCTATTGGAAAATGCCATGGTACAAAAGATTTGACAACTTTAAATTTGAAGGTAAATTTCACACTCACAGGAGGAACGGTTTCCTGTGCCAGTCCGTAGATACTGTAGCTGTTAATATACATTTATCAAGTGGTACTTTTTGTGTCCTGGTGCTAGACCACATATTGCTTCTCCCATCTGTCATTTTCTTGTGCATTCAGACTGTTGTCATTTTATTTCAAGAAAGTTTCCTCACATAACTGAAAAGCAGGGACTGTGTGAATTAGTGGGCACTGTTTAGTTCAGAGTTGTGCTGTCTAGTTACATCAATTCTTTTAGAATTTTTGTATGATATATTATAATCATCTCCTCAGGGATCCTGGGTTCTCCCTCTCAGGAGGATCTCAACTGCATCATCAACATTAAGGCCAGGAACTATCTTTTGTCACTGCCCCTGCGCTGCAAAGTGCCGTGGAATCGCCTCTTTCCCAGTGCCGATCCCAAAGGTCAGAACCAGCAAGTTCGATGAGATTCCCACTGATCATCCCTTAAATATTTAGAATCTTTTGACTGGTTGCACTGCAGACAAGAGAGAGCTCTACAATTTACTGAGGGAATTGCTTGACAGAATATAATTTTATTTGCAGCACAGGAACAGATCACTTACACTCACTCACTAAGTAAAACAAGAGGCTTGGAGGTGAAACAGAAAAATAAGTTTGTGTGTTTTCAAAACAGTGCAGAGCGGTGTAGATGGATGACACAAGCTGACAATGTGACAATGTGCTCATATTTTTATCATAGTGCTATGATTTCCCACACTTTTCATTCGCTCTGACAAGCCTCAGATTGACAGCATACAGTCTGACACAGATTGAAAGTGAGATTTTATCAGACACATTTCTCACAGTGTGACATTACACGGTTGTTGTCACAGTCATCAAATCAAATAAAATTTTATACAGTGTAAAGGTGTTTCAATAAATCAGTTCTAGTTATAGACGGGTGAGGAGCAACAAGGGAGTGCAACTGAAACTACATCAATTTAATCACAAATAGATCTATTGTCAATACTTGGAAGAGTTCTAATATTCAGACACCTTCTTTTCATTTCAACATCAGAACAGAAAATATTATTGTCTCTCGCATGAGTCTCAAACAACTTTTAATGTCCTTTAAAATAGTTAAAATAGTTTTCTGTCTGGGAATAAGCCACAGGATATAAGGCATGATGGTGCCCTCTAGTGGGCAAGCAAGTTAATTTTTGTTTCAGAATCGCTGTAAATGAACACCTTCTCTGTTGTCATGTTTGTGCAGCTCTGGACCTTTTGGACAAGATGTTGACCTTTAACCCTCACAAGCGGATCGAGGTGGAGGAGGCCCTGGCACACCCGTACCTGGAGCAATATTATGACCCCACAGATGAGGTGAGATGGTTATGTTGGGCTATTTAGGCTATTTAGAGCGAAAATGAATGTCTAACCTTTTGTTCTTTGGCCTTTTTTCTTCACTTCTTAAATGACTCAGTGTGATCAACCCCAAAAGACTCAAGCAGTTTTCCACCAACATGTGCTCTCTGCTTCCCTTTGTAGCCTGTTGCTGAGGCCCCGTTCAAGTTTGACATGGAACTGGATGACCTACCCAAAGAGACACTGAAGGAGCTCATCTTTGAAGAAACTGCACGTTTCCAGCCCGGCTTTAGGTCCTAACATCTCACACAGGTGAGTCCCCATATCGGCACTCCAGCCTAGAAAATGAAAACCAACACAAACTCTGGCAGTCTGTGTTCAGACGTACAGATGAAGAACTATATTACCATTAGCTGCACTAAAGCCTCAAAACAACCATTTTTTAAGGTCAAAATGATCGCGGTGATCCTCGTGGCAGTCAGATGTTCCTACCTCCACTGCTTTTAAAAGCACCGATGAGTTGAGTGTCCATCAGGAAAACTAATTCAAGCAAAAACACTCTGAGAGTGTGGTGTTGTAGCTTTAAAAACTACTGATTCATTTGTGCTGAATTTAACAACTCTCCACTCCACAGCTGAAGTAAAGACCTCTCAGAGTACACTATAATATAGATTTAAATTTTGCTTTTGCAGAGTGTGAAGTGGGGGTTCTTCACCAGGATAAAACCACTTTAAAAAAAACATCTATCTGAACTGGCACTTCAAAGGGACACCACCAAGCTGCTACTTTGTATCCAAAGCAACACTCGAAAAAGTCCTACCGTTGTGCGTGTTTAGATATTTTTAAGTTGAAGCTCAGCCGCTGGAGACACCACTGGAATCTAACTTTGAGAGGAACATACCCAAACATATATTAAACTAATGCAACATGCTTCCTTTTAACCATGACATTTGAGAGAAAAAAAATCTTTTAATCAAGACATTTGTTTGTTCATCTTATTGCGAGACTGTAATTTTGGAGAGACAAACATTGTCACTACCGGCATTTAACTATTAATACTGGTCAGACTCCTGTGGAATCAAATTATACTACAAAGGTCAAAGAGCACAGTATGTGATAACGTTATCATTTCTATCTCAGATGTGGCGGCAGCCCCGACCACCCCACAACCTCTTGATCTCTGCTAACCACCAGCTGCTCCCTGACAGGCCTCTTGTTGTGATAATAACTATCAGTGCTACATTTTATAGCCTATCATCGGCCTTCTGTCAGCGTGTGTAATTACTGTGTTTCCTCTCTGCAGCATTTCAATGCATAACACGAGTCCACCGAAAAAGAACAGAATGTGATACTTCCTGAATTAGAACGGCACATCGCTGCTCTCTGCAGTTTGTATTTGTAACTTTAAAATGTGTGTTTCACATCTTAATTATTTATTTCACTGTCTGTAACTTCTGTTAATGCTTCTTTAACCTTATAAAACAGTTACAGTTTGCAGCTGCAGAATCAGTGAAAGTAAACTCCAAGTGTTGACAAGACACATTACTCATTAAGGGGAACACAGAGAGGAGTTAATGGAGAACCTTCTATAATCAATCATAAATAGAATATTTGTAAATTCTATATTAAATAATCTTAATTTATCACAAAAGTATTTCTAAGTTTTAAGTTATTTTGAAGCATATGTTCCTCATGCTCATTCTGCACCTCACTCATCTCTTGGTGGTGGTCACCTGTCACTCAAACAGTGTGGTATACACCGGTCAAGAGGTGCAGAGTCTCTGGAGGTGTCACACTTGTTTGACACTGAGGTCCCAGTTTTTTTTATTATTCAAAATAATTTATTTTATCTACATTAGATCAACATCTGCTGCTAGTTGTACAGAGGAATATTTATATTTATCCTTCGTATGCCAAGAAAATGTAATCAGTCTGTTATGTAAGTAGTTTTTAAGTGTCAAATTATGTATTTTGAGATGTTAGAACAACATATATGTAAAAGCATCTGATATTCATTTTTATTCAGTCTGGAGGCGGCGGAATCTTGCGGACATGTTTCAGTGACACAGCAGTTCAGGACAATGATTTTTCTGCTTCTTTAGAAAACACACGCAGACAGAAGAAACACAGGCAAATGCAGAAAATACATTGAAATAATTTAATACGGTTGTTAGTACAGACAACGTTGGAAACCAGGGAACATGAAACCCCTCGATCACTTCACGGGTCACAGCAACAAGCCGCGTGCGTCACATTTTAGTCCTTCTGGAAATAGTTTCCACTCTCAGTTATGCCACAGCGTATTTCTGTATTTGGTTATTTTCTCGTTTTGCAGCATTTTTTCTAAAGTTGCAGTATTTTGAGCTCTCAGGTCCACCGTACTTATTGAAGTGGACATTTATTTTTATGAATAAAAACAAATGTGTGACGGCTCACCACACAGTCCCTGTTTCTTCTCCCCCCAGATGCTTCTGTGGACTGGCTTCTGCGTTGCCACTGCTCCTCCCCACCTCCACACTGTTGCTGTGATGGGTTTTTTGTTTGTTTTTTTTTTTTTTTCCTCTCCTGTTGTCCACATCACCTGGATTCCTTGGGTCTCACTCGTCAAGTCCACTTTGCTCAGGAATGGCGTCAGGAATCAACCAATCAATCAAGCATCCTCTGTCTCTCTTTCTTTTTCTCTTCTCTCTCTTCTCTCTCTTCATGAGGTGAGGGGTGGGGGGGATGTCACATCACAGCTTACAGTTTGGGGGTGATTTTGTGTTTTAAGCCAAGATAAACAACTTTTTTTGTGTGTTTCAAAGGCGTTTGGCTCTGGCTACTCCTATTCAAGACCTTTTCTGTCCAGTTGAATGGCGGTGATAAACTAGCTGTTGTGTTATTGGTGCAGCTGTCGTGGTTATAACTCTGCCTACATTGCACAAACAGTGGTAGATAACTTATAAGAATCATGCATCATTCAAAAGGTCTTTTGAATTTTCTAACCTTTGTCGCACTGTTACAAGGGACACCTTGATCTCTATCTCTTATCTTTTTTTCTCTTTATCTCGTTGAAAAAAAGAGACCGAATCAAATCAACTGATTTATGCAATGAAATCACATAATCAGCCAGAGACTTTGCGGGCCACAAGCCATTACTTGGTGTTGATGAGGATCTATATTTTAACTGAGACAGCCTTTTATTTTAATCCTTAACACACACGCATACAAGGCCCAAATGCAAATATATAAATATAAATATAAATATATATATAGAGCCCAAAGAGTCTTAAGATATTTTAATGGAATAGGGGATAATAAGAGGTGAATTAGATGAATTTATAACCTTTGTTATTAAAAACAAAAAAATGCCCGTTTTCATTTCTCATCGGCTTTAGCAAGATGTCAGATTGTGTATAAATGTGTCAAATTACAGGCGCATTGAACGGTTTAATCATCAATTTCTGCCTTAGCCATGAGAAACTAAAGGAAAAGTCTGTTTATTTCATACAAGTCTGTATGTACAGTATGATATTTTTCTTATGGGGGTGAATTAACTGCGTCAGGGCAAGAATTCCGTTATCACACAGAACTTGTTTTGTCTGGAGGAAAATGTTGTTGTGCCTCCCTTTTTTCGTCCTGTTGCGTGTTTTCCATTTTCTCTCTCTCTCTCTCTCTCTCTCTCTCTCTCTCTCTCTCTCTCTCTCTCTCTCTCTCTCTCTCTCTC
>JAOXYL010000086.1:12343238-12377237 GCA_028564955.1 Terapon puta | reverse complement strand
TAAAAAAATATTGCTCAAACCGCCTGCTTTAAACATCTGTTACAGTTTACAGACTCACTTCCTGGTTCAGCTCCGACCTGCTGTACACACTGCGGTTGTGTGTACAGATTTTCCTGCGGCGTGGCGCCTTTGATAACATCTCAGACACTCTCGCGTTCACGTTATCCCTCCAAACAGTTTGATATGGGAAATCTAACTCATCTGTTGGCTTGTTTACAGCCAGGTTGTCATAAGAGATGGTACCGTTTTCCCAGATATAACTTGGCGCAACCAAATTCTTTATCATAAGTGATAGAATTGATAGCCCAAATAAAACCCCAAGTTAAAATAAACCAGAAATATTAACCTGCCCACAAACTGCAGAAGATGATGAGTAACTTAAAGATACACCTGAGCTAATAAATAAAGTGCTGCGATAAGGGATCTCCATGTTGTAGTAGTTGTGTTACTAGTTTTTTTTCTTTCTTTCTTTCTTTCTCTCTCTCTTTCTTTCTTTCTGTCTGAGTGAACGAACACAGATAACAACAATAAAATAACAGAATATATGGATGTAAAAAAAGAAAAAAACAGCTCCTGGGCAATGGTTGAAACTCATATTGTGACACTAGTTTAGCAGCAAAACAAAGTCTGTTAGACAAAATTTAAAACAACACAGATTCTTATTTGGGGGATTTTTATGAATAATTCCATATAAATAAACAAAAACACCTCACTTAAATATCAGGAGTTACCATAATCTCATTTATCAGTCCAGCGTGACTCCATGCCGTCATAAAAGCTGACTAAGAAAACAGATCATGACCAAGTGTTGTGAGGCTTCACATAAACTCGTTTGAGATGCAATAATATGAAGTTACATCACCACATAGCCATGTTGGTAGTCAACAACATGCGATTGTAATCACATAATAGATTATTGTAATCAAATGATTGCTCAAGCAAACAAGCTGCGTTTATATTGGGAGCGCAATCAAGATCATGAGCTCCAAAAATAGAAAGCACGGAGCGTGTCTCTCACCACGCCTCTCTTCCTTTTCCCCCGCAGGTTTGATTTTCTCCCGTGGTGTCTGTGTGGAGCGTGCCACACACCCACTCCACAACAACGACGGCTTTTGCTTGCATCTTCCAGTGTTTCTTCTGTCAGCAAGTCCAGCAGAGCTGCAACTCTTCCAGTGCCAGCCCTGACACCAACGAGGAGCCCTGCCCCACTGACATGGTGAAGATGACCAAGTCTAAAACCTTCCAGGCTTACCTGCCATCTTGCCACCGCACCTACAGCTGCATCCACTGCCGGGCGCACCTGGCCAACCACGACGAGCTCATCTCAAAGGTATAACGACTCATCCAGCCTCCCTGTCCCTCACTGAAGCCCCCCTACAGCATCTCACATGACATTCATTTGCATTTATGTACAAGGAAAAAGGCCACAGGGAGCATTGCAGCTCTGTGAAACATCTCCCAGCTGCCATGTTTGGTGTCATCACGAAGGTCAACTGGAGGAAAATGTAAACATAAATGTAAAAGACACTTAAAATACACTCAGATACAGCTAGTTGTTAACCTTATGGGTTTATTTGCTTGGGAGGCAGTGTACCATCATTTGGTAATTGCTCTAACCTGAAATAAAAAGTTACATAATACCATGAGCTCAAAGATGTTAAAAAGCCAACAAGAGCTGCAGTGTTTGAAAACCTTTTACATTATAAATTCACATTTGATTCACTTTTGAAAAAAAAATGTTTCTCATGGGAAGGACATTTAACATGAGGGCAACTTCAGCTGTGCCATCCACCATTTTATAGGATTCTGCAATTTTGTCCTTAAAAATCTTTTGGATGGCATTACGAGGCCCAATGACACAATTTGACAGTGTCCTTGTAATATTGGGAAATGAATAAATCTATGCTCGGTCTAAACTGTGACTTCTCACTCAGGGTGGACTCAGCTGTGATTGAGTGTTGTCCTCTGGTATTAGTTGTGGCAAACGGCACTTGGCTTTGACAGCAGTATAATTTTATTTGATGCTCACCTGCCTTATTGCGTCTCCAAAGCTCGTGTACCTGTCTGCTCCTGCATCTGTACTTTATTTGTGCCGATAAATTCTCAGAGGCTCAGGTGACAGCTGCTGTTGGTATTATTACTGAAGTCTGTTCTGTGGTCAGTCTTTTAAAGTGTCACTGTCGCGGCTATTTTTGTTTCTGCAGCTGTTTCTAAGTAAAATAAAAAAAGACAAAAGTGAAAGTGCTGCTGAAAAATCAAATCAAGACAGTCAAGCTTTAGATCTGCCTCGCCGCCTTCATGTTTTCTATGAATTCCTCTTGATTAATTGAGGGGTAAAATGGGTAGTTTGTCCCACAACTAATGGCTATTCTCATTATATATTAATCTGTGGATTCCTATTTTATGAACGGATATTTTCTTTGAGTATGGAAATGTCTAAAATGTTTGAAAATAAGGACATATTTCAACAAAATCCTCCCAGAACCCGATGTGTCCTCAGATTGTTTGAAACAATCTCAATGGAAAAACGGGAACTGAGAAATGTTCGGTATTTTATTTGATAAATCACCTAAAATTGATCAAATGGTTCTTAAAATCCTTGATTAATTTATTGTTAATAGACTAAACGATTTAGTAGTAGAAGCTGTTGAAGTTTCTGATCCGTAGTGGTGGTGACTTCGACTGACTGTTGACATTCTTCCAAACTTGTGCCAATTTCTCAAGAGAGATTTGTCACAGATAAGCTGGTTTTCTAGGCTGCACGTCTCTTTCTCATCTTAACATTTGGGAAAATGATCACCATCATGCGCCACCTGCGCCAATCATCAGCTCCTGCTGAGCGTAAACATTTCAAACAAGAGAGTCCTCGCTCTTCTGTGTTCATAGAAATAAGCCATGTCGGTGGTTTAATTCAGTCTTTCTGTCAGAGAAATGAGACGGTGACCTGAAGTGAAGTGTGGCAGTGCTGGTACATCTCTGGCTAATATTCAAGGCAGATGTCTCAAAGATGCACCATGAAAGATTTGCTGCTGTACTGAAATAGGCATTGACGTTGTGCTCCGACTTTAAGAGTTTCAAATGTAATGATCCTTGTCCGAGAGTCTCAAGTGCAAGAAGATTGGCGTTTGTGAGACTCCATTTTCATATTGTTGTCGTGGTGTAATTGTTCACATCGCGCAGACTTGTCTCAGCATTTAAGGTGAGACGAGGTGGCTAAAAACCTCCACCCGTTTTTAGAAAAACAGGGTTGGAAATGTTAGAAATGGGAAAAGAAATGCCAGAATAAGAAAAGGTGTGATTATATTAATAGTCTGTGCCATTCACCATCACAAGCCTCCACTCCACCAGAAAGCCCTGAAAAGTATTTTAAAAAAGTGTGGGCCGGTGCTGGACTAGCTATGTAACCTTGTCTGTAAGATTCAAGGTTCCTCTCACAGAAATTGAGCTGTTGGTGCAAAAAAGATGGATGCAGAAATACAGCAGCAGTACGGTTTCGCTTTGCTTCACAGTGTGAGTCACATCCCTTTGTTTGCAAAAAAGTAAGTTCACAAGTTTTAGACACCGCATATCCTGCACATAAAAACACTGCTAATGATGATAATGAAAGTTAGTTATATAACATACTTCATAGAGAGAATAAAGGTTTGCGCTGTGGTCAGACTGTAGAGTCTGAGATGGGGGAAGCTGTTCAGCTGATGCAGTTTCATAATATTTCTTTGGTTAGAAGCACGTGGCGTAGTTTGTCGGAAGTGTACAAGATGCAACTTTTCTTCTTCGTTGTTGGCTTATGTTTTTGCCTCTTTATTGTCACGCCTGTGTTACAAAAATCAGTTGAGCTCCTCTTATTGATCTTCTACCAGTTGTCATGTGTGTTTTCAGTGTGAGTCTTTTTTTTTCCGTGCCCACACAGCAAACCAGCATCCCGTTGGGGATTATAAAGTTAATGAATCTACATCTTAAGACGTTCTTCCAAGTAAAAAGCTCATTAGTTCTGTAGTATGTCAGTTTTTGTGCTTTTATTTTACAAAGTCTTTTACTCTTGACAGTCCCACAAAATATAAAAAGGATTTTCTACCATCACTCTCCTCCAGCATGAAGCTGCTGTGGAGCCTCTGTGTAATGTCACTACTCAGTTTGGTCCCCGAAAACCTAATTTATACTTCCTGTCAAATTATAAAGGGCTATTGATAGGTCTACATCTGCCTGTGTGTGAATCCTCCCACTTCCTGTCCTCAATAATGATGAATTCAAGCAGGGACTAAAACAAACAACAAAAATTTTACAGTCAGATCACACCGTAGGATGCTGAAGATTCAGCCCATTAGCCCAAAATGAAATTGCCCTGCCAGTTCTGGTCATTTTTCTGCCCACCGAGAGTGACGAATCTGAACCTGAGTGAAATGCAGACCGCTGAGGGCGAGCTGCGCTCGGCACCGTCGCATCCTCTGGCTTCTTCTGCTATCAGGCATAACTGTATCAATTTGTCACAGGATTTCTGGTCATTGAAGTCCACATTGTCCAAACAGTTGCTGACATTTGGAGACACGAATGCTCAAAGCTGCCAGAGTGCCGCTTTAATGCCGACCGTAAATCGACAGCTGGTGAGCAAAGAGTGAGTAAAGTTTATGAACTATCAGATGAACTGGAGTTGCGGCGACTGAAGCGATGACCTTTTATGTGTTTATAATAAGACGGTGACAGTGTGCTCCCCGTGCGTTGCACTCTCACCACGCACTAAGCTGATTATTCAAATGGCAAAGATGATCAATCTGCACACTCGCCATCTCCATGTCGAAATCCATTTGCCTCCCGCGGCTCCGAGACTTGGAAGCTCACAGCTTGTTAGTGCAAGCAGGAAGACGAGCTCGGTAAACAGCTCTACCACCAGACTGTGTTGTTCCTTTCAGTGGGATCAGAGGCCTCAAGATGGTAATTTTGGAGCTGTGAAGTCTGCACAACAAAGATTTTGCAGGGTTTTAATTGTTAAAGGCGGTCGTAAATCACGCTCACGAGGCTTTAGGCCAAAGAGTGTGCTCATTTATCTGCACCTCACTTAACCTGTCCAGAGCCATGTCGGTGATGTGGATTTATGGCCACGCAGCAGAGACTGCGTGACGAGGCAAAATGAAGTGTTTTATGATGACAGGATTGGATGCAGTGGGGTTTTATTGGCTCCGGTGCAGGAAATTAAATTGTTGCTACAACGACCAAAATGCAGGGAAGAAAAATGGGAGATGAATAGAAGTTTAGCAAATGACGGCTGTTCAAATATCAAAAATCTGGTATAAACACAAGAATAATGCAGATTAAAAAATGAACTTCATGAAATGTTAAAACAATAATAAATCAACACAAAATAGATACAGAAGAGTAAGGACATTAGATTTAAAATGTCAGACTTTGTGAACTTTGTGAGCTCCCCAAAAATGTGTCTTTTTCTAACCAATAGTGCAAAACTCAGATTAAAAATTCAGTTACAGTCATTTAATACAAAGAAACAAACATGCACCCTTGAGAGGCAGGAACCAGCAAATAGGCCTTTTTTGCTGATAAATTTAGATAATAATGAATCTATTATATAACAGAAAAGAGTAGAGAGTAGTTAAGAGTTAAAAGTTAATAAACACACTTCTCTGTTTCAAAATACTCCAGTTTCTTCAGTAATATTATTGCACGGCTCAGTAGCAAAAAAAAAAAACCCATGGCAATGATCAAACTTTCTGTAATTAATGTGCCAATGGTCACCAGTGTAGTGAAGCTGGAACATGTTACGTCTGAAGGAGAAGAAACCTCAGTGATGAAAGCAGAACAGTAAATTGTTTTGAGCCGTCTTATACTTTGGAGACCGAACCTCAAACGCTGCATGTTGGCACGTTTTGAAGTTCAGCGCACCATTTTCACTTTTTTTACGATTCCTCTTGGCCTGGAGTGAATAGACGAGCGTGCGGGAGAAGGAAATGCTGCTACAAACTGTTGGCCGTGATGCTGCCAAGTGATGTCCATCAACAGTCTCTAATTAAGGTCCTGCCAAAACACCAACGAGAGGTCGAAACGTCGGCTTGTAGAGCAGGGTTTTTTTTGGGAAAATTTCAGGTGTCAGCTGGGATATATTTGGAAATTCTGGATATACTGATGACCTATGTGTCTTAGATTTGTTCTTAAGATGCTCCAAATGTCTGGAAGTGCAGAAAAATCTGATTTGGTTCTTCATTAAACTGTCATTCGAAATAAGCTGTAAGTTTGTGCCACTTAACTACTTTTCACTTTACCTAAGCAGGCGTAACTAGACTTTTTCTCTGCTGGGAAACAATTCATAATAGATTTGTCATTGAGAGTATTCTGCTTCACAAGAATAGAAGACAACATGCAAATTGACTCTCCTTCCCTAACTGCTGAAGTGATTCCTCCTCAGCTGCACTTTTGACTTCGACAGCGTGACTTTAACTTGTTATGAGCAGCGGCCCAGCTGAAGCTCCCTCAGTGGGAAACAGTTAGATGAGAGCGAGACATTTATGTGCTCGGGCGTCACTGTGGGAGAGGCTGAAAGTGTTTAAGGGTGTTCAGTCTGTGTGTTTGTTCTATTAGAGTCACGCCACATTGTTTGCAAAGGATCCTCAGCACTGACAGTGGAGCAGGAATGTCGGAGAACCAGTGACACCAGAGAGCTTCACACTGGAAAATGCCAATGAATTAGATTTATCGCGGCACAGTAGCCTCGTCTCAGGGAGTTCCCAAAGTGCTGTGATAGTCAGCGATGCTGGGAAAGTGTCCCAGTTTGGTTTACATAAACATAAATTCAACTCCTTTTGTATTGTGGTGCATTATTAATTGTCTGCTGCTGTTTGTTGAGATGGGAGAAATCCTAAAACTACCGAAGGCTGATTATATGCAGACGTTATTTCCACAGTGATTACATTAAAAGTAAATGAAGTTTTGTCCACATTTTGATTGTAATCACTGGTTGTTTGTCTTTTTAAAAGTAGTTCAGTGAACTGAAGGTCAGCTTCTTTTTCTATTTGCCATGTGCACAACTTATGATGTGTATTAACAGAAGAAAATCAAATCAGTAAAAGCAAGAATGAGAATCAAAGACACAAAATTTTGCAGAATTCAGAATATAGGTAGAGACCACACATGCATACACACACACACAAACATATACATCTGATAAATACTGTGGTCGGCAGGTTTAGTGTAATGATAAAATTGAAAAGCTGTGATGTAGTAAATGTCTAATGAGAACCAGTGAGAACCGGATGTGGACAGTAAATGTGCATCAATAAATGCTGTTACGATGATTTAACAGCTTGTGAACAGGTAGTCAGATAAATATATGTAATCTGCAGTGTATGCAGGTATAAGCAGGTGGTATGAATACATGTATATATGTAAAACAAACAAATGCACACTCTGTCCTCTCCACACAACAGTCCATTCAGCCTTCACTGCATCCTGTTTGGACACCTCGTCTGTGGTGTCTCTTCAGGTCTTTCCCTCAAAATCCCTCAGACGCAATCTGTTCGGAAGTTTTGGCGAACATCTCACCTCTGCGTAATCTTAGCTATTCCTCATGTGTCTCATTGTGTCTCGCTCATGCAGGTGTTTGACCTCGAAAACACTGACACCAGACATAAACACATCAGTTTGGACACCGTGGACGGATTGTTCTCTGACATTAATGGAACACATACTGCGGAGGTTTAGGAAGGTCTAATGAAGTGTTGCTGTGTCCTTAAAGTGATGTATTAACTTTTGAAAAAGTGTTTGGGACATGTCGGGAAGCCTTTGATTGAATGTAATAAGGCAGAAGAGTTCGATGTTAACACCTGGGTTTCAGCACACTGAGCAGGACGTTGGCAAGTGAAGCTTCAAATCTTCAAATCAGCATGCACCCATTCCGCCGAAGAGCCCACGTCACTTCTGGTGTCTCTGCTCATAACTGAGTTCTCATCTCTGAGCTTCCACCGCCGACCTCAGAATGAAAGTCTCACAGCAGTGAAGAGTGAAGTGTTGAGTGGGTTGTGTTTCCTTGGTTATTGGGCCAGTGCCATAAGGTGACTCTTGACAAATGACCTCATCAGTCTAAACAAGCCACTTTGAAAATAATTGGATTTGATTAAGAGATCTTCCTTGGACAGTCTGTCTGCTTCCGTATCCGCCTGACAACATCTGACTAGTTGTTCGTTAAACGGACTAATGGGATAGAATAACTGTAGCTTTGCATCATTGTGGCAAATCTCTTAAGGAGCAGGGAGATGACACGATGCGTGTGTGCTTATTGTTAATGTTATTTAATGTTTTAACTTGCGCAAGGCTGTTTTCACATGCATGGGAAATGCAGTTCTTTGTTATAGTTCTTAATGCTTCAGATATACAACACGTCACAAAGAAAGCAAATACAGAAAGTGATTAGGCAAAATTGAGGAAATACATGCTAGAAGTAATGAAAAGGAAGGCACAAATACTGAGAAACCTGTCATGCCTATAATCTCGACATACACAAGTAAACTCACCCTCTGACATAATACTCCTCTCAAAGTGTGTTTAATTGTCTCATGTAAATTAGTCAATGCAAACAAATGGTAATGCATGAAAAACCCAGATATTTAAGTTTTTTAAAGTTCTTTTTACTCAATTCGCTGCATTGAACAAGAGTCTGATCACTTTTAGGGCTAGGAAAAATATTTATTTTTACCACTAATTATTGCTTCAATTCATTCAGTGTCCAATCTTTAAAATGGAAAAAAAAAAACGTCATATCTGTGATGTGGAACGTTTTCAGCATCAGATATTAATTTTGACCACACTGCTCACAGATCTTTTAATAAGCTCTCTATGCTCTGCCACACTTCGTTAGCATTTGTGTGTTCAGTAGTCCAAGGCAGCATCACCAGTCCTCAGCATCAACCCTTCTAAGCCGATTATGTTACTTAGGAGAAGATGACACCGTAGTCTGGTGTTTTCCACTCCACACTGCCAAGGGCCACTCGCCCTGCCCATGTTTGATTTTCATCGCATGTGAAATTTGTGAGGCGCCGTGCTCCCGTGCCACGTGTCTTCATGAACTTTGTTTCACTGTGCGCGGAGCAGAAAAAGGACAAAGCTAGTTACCCAGACATGCTAACAACAGAGGGAGGTGTTGGGAGAGCTCTGCAGGTTCTGGCATATTTCTCCACACAGTTGCAGTCAGAGTGCTGGAAATCTCCTGAGCCAGGTATAAAAAAACTGTTTCCCCTCCCCGAGCTTATGCGCAGAGTCTTCGTGGCATGCCAGCCGGCGAGCAGAGATGCAGATGGAGCAGCTCGAAAGAGAGGATTAACCTGAGCACACGGGCCAGAGGGAAGTATGGCAGGCACAGTGCAGCCCCCTCCCGCCTTCAGCAACTACACTAAATATGGGACGCTTTTGAAGAAAAGCCAGTTTATTGCTGCAGACATGAATGAAGATGATGAAACTTTTTGTTGTAAAATCTTCAATTAGTGTTGGATGTTGGTGAAGCTGAACAGTCTTGCGTCTCTGCCTCTAGCGGTGATGCTCATACTTGTGGCAGTAGCTTGATTATCATTACTGCTGATCTGCCAACTTCTTTATTAATCAGTTAGTTGTTTTGTCTATAAAATGTCAGAAAATAACCAAAAATCTCCATGGTGATATTTGCAAATCTTTGTGATGTTGTCTAACAGGCCAAGATGTGGTCATTTTCCAAAACACATAATAAAATAACATAATTTTCATCACCTGATTTAACTACAGCAAATAAATCGTGATTTTCCTGCCATGAAAGACTCAGTCGGACAATTAGCAAACAGGTATCTGGGTGACTCTGTCAGCTTGAAGGCCAAGAAGAGAGCATAACCACTGACTTGGTTTTATTTCCGTCAACACCTTCACCCAAAAACGTTGCGAAAACAAGAAGTGGTGGCATAAAATCAGATCTGACATCTGTTGTTATTGTCATCCTGAGCACGCTGCATCTCCTCAACATCGCTGTCACTTCATATTTTCATCAGATATGGGTTACATCCTGCAGCAGATAGGAGCACCGTCCTGAAACCAGATAGCAGTGCGAGCAGCAGTTTAGGGCTGAGCGCGAAGGCCTGCAGTGTGAACGTGGTCCTGGAGCGGGAGGACGCAGCCTGAATACTGAGGAGGAGGCCGAGTGTTTTATTCAGCACCTTGGCTTCGTCCCACCCATCAGGCTGATGGAAGCCCCTCTAATGGATTGATCACACTTTTCTTTGCTCGCCATTAACGGACGCAGTTCCTTAAGGTCTTTTTTTTTTTTTTCCTCCAGCTGGAAGTTTGCCCAGACTCTGATGGTTTACATGAGACTGAGGTAATCGTGACAGAACAGTCAATTTGCCTCCGTTCCCCCCCGTCTCTCATTTTAATATCATAATTAAACCAACCGTACTCTAGGTCAGCAAAGTCTTATTGAACACTGTAGTAGCCACACTATCAGTGGGGCTCAAGCAAAGATGGTCAGTCAGCGTACCATTTTAGTTTCCAGTGAAATATGTCATATTTCATGGGTTGAGATTACCCCTGTCGCGATGTGCAAGCTGAATTTAACATACAAATATTGCACAAGATGATATAAGGCTGTAAGATGTTTAATCTTTAGAATTTAAACAGAGCTTTTGGATTAAATAAGATGCTTTTAAGTTGGAGTTGAACCCTCACCTACCACAGTCGGCATCTGCTGAGACAGATGGTAAAAGTCGACCTCAGCAGGTTTGTTAATAGCTTCGAGTTAATCTTTATTCCGCAACATAGTTTGAGTTATTGTGCCGCACATTTCACTGAGCAAAATTGAATCTTTTTCTCGTGAATTTTTTGGTGAAACTCAATGCAGTTTTTCTGCCTGTGCGACCATCAGACAACCCGCTGCTCTCTGCAGTTGTAGCGCTCTGCCTCCCGGGGTGGATTTGTGTTTTGTGTGTTTGGCTGAAGGAGCAGATTTCTCTGTGCGAGGTATTGTTCCCCTTCAGTCTCGTGTGGTCCAGAGGATTCAGGGATTTTGAGATTTGCTTTGTAGAATTCATTTCTTTGAAACAAGCGTTTTAAAACGAGCGCAATTGCAGCAGCTTAAGAAAACGAGCTCGGTAACCACACTCCCGCCTGCTCATGTTTTATTAAGCAGCAAAAAAAAAACAAAAAAACAACCTGCATCTGATTCTTGCTGCCGTCTTTTCGGAAACAATCCTTGCAGGATCCTGGTGGGCCGTCTAATAGGATTGGTGGGAGTCTGGAGGGTTTTAGTATAGCCCCAAAAAGCTGTCGGGCTGCTGTCTGCATTAAAAAAAACACTTTTTTTTTACTGATGTTGTTAGATTTTGCTGTTAGATTCTTAACGGGCTATGTGACAAGCTTCCTCCCACTCCTGATGTTTTTGTAGCCTGGTGATCTACAGTGAAGCAGCTCTGGTAGGCAGAAAAACGCAGCCAAAGTAAAAATAGACTGTGGGAAACAGATAAGGGCAGCGAGAGACGGAGCAGTCCCTTTTTTTTTTTTCTTTTTTTTTTTTTTCTTGCCGGTGGTAAAGTTGATGGCTGAGTCTCAGTACAGCACAGATATGACACCCAGCTCTTGTCACATGGAGTAACGCCCCCCCCACCCCACCCCGAACTAAACACTGTGGGGAGGACTTGTTGTTGACTCCACAGGGACCGACCTAGTTCCCTCTCACAGCTAAAGGTCACATGTCTCGTGGCTCGGGACCACATGTGTGTGTAGACTCCGCTTCAAACATCAACAATGGACTTGAGGAAGTAACAGTAAGACATCAACACCTACAGTGACAAGAGGGGGAGGGGGGGTGAGGAAAGAATGAGGAAAGAATGATAATCCCCTTTTTTTTTCATTAATGTGTTGCCCTTGAATCAGTTCCAAGCCAAACTCCTATTATCTGAAATGAAACTTTTCCAGTTTTGACAAACGCTGACAGCACATGGGCAGCTGAAAATTGTCCCCTGAGCCTCGGTGGTGGTTGGTGGTGGTTGGCTGTGGTCAGCGGAGGAGGCAGCTGGTGCTCCTATTAGGCGGTATTAGCTCAGCGCCCTCAACCGCAGCCACAAACTTATCTGCCGCACTCATTTGCAATGGAAAAAGCAAAGCCGATTGGGGCCTGTCTGCCGGCCGAGGATGACGGGCCGGAGGAGAGGAGCCTGGCAGGCTCTGTCATCACCCACTGTGACGGCTTTACTGCTCTCTGTTTACATTAATATACAGTAACGTCATGTGTAGACTGCAGGCAGAAGGGTATTTATAAAGCTTCTATATTCATCCTGACTACATGTCTGCTTTTATGTCTTGTATGTAGTTATCTATCTATTATTATCATTGTACTTTTAACTTCTCCACCAAACACTTTGGTCAACATGTGTTGCTTTTACATGAGCTTAACCTCAACTATTAATTATTCAGCTTTTCTTTGGGGAGAAAAGATTCAGTCCAACAGTGTGGTTTCAACTCTTTTGATAGAAAAACCTGCCTCGTTTTCAAAATGAACCGATGACATTCAGAGTCAGGCTCCTCGTATGTGTACGCACACGTGGCCAAGACAGCTGACTGCTGAAACCTTGGGGTTTTGAAAACATGTTTTAAAATGTAGTCAGCTTTTTCAAAATTGTTGGAATCTTTCACATTTTCAAGTCAAATCTTGCAGTTTTTCCTGTCCATCTTTTGCAATCGGCCGGTTTGACTTGGGTTTGATGGATGTGGTGTTGTTTGAGGACATACAAAACATGAACATATTCTCTCATATTGTTTTGAACCCGCCTCCCATCAGGAAGTTGGCTCGCGCAAGGCGAGTTGTTGAGATTTTGCCCATAACACCTTTCTTTGCGTAGGTCTGCAGAGATGTTTACGTGCATCTTAATTCCAGCCTCAAGAGGAAGGAAATGCATTAAACATTTGTTAAGCCTCAAGGAAACACATGCGCACACGCACACAGACACACACTGTATTTTGGTGAGAAACAGTGAATGTAAACATAGCAGTATTTGTTTATTTAACAAAAAATAGTCCACAGGGTATGTTTTAACATAACTTATTCCTCCATGCATTTGAACTAACAGGTTTTCAGCATGTACTCATTTGGAGTTGACAGTATTTAAGTCAATAAATAAGGTTTGTGTGTGTGTGTGTGTGTGTGTGTGTGTGTATGTATGTATGTGTGTACAGTGTACATAACATCCCTTTAAACTGTATCTTGGCTTTGCTTTTATTGACATCTCATTCAGAAAGCTCAGATTCTCATCATTGTGCAGGCATTAAAGCCTCTTCTTCCATCAGCTGTTAGACGCTTCTGTAAAAGCTGCTTTGTTGTTCTGCAGATACAATGAATAGCCATAACACTGCATGTCAACAATTAAGTCTGGAGTTCACTGCAGGAAAAACAAAGGGGGAAACAGGAATTTCTGTTAAACATTCTTCTGAAAGTTAAATCTTTGTGAGAAATTTGAAGCCTTTTCTGCTCTGATGTAATGATTAATAACAAGGAAAGAGGACGAAGAGGACTCCGGCTGAAGTTCTCACTAAGGAAGAAGAGCTGAACCTCTCCCATCATCAAAGTTGACATGATGATGATAGACTCTCTCTCTGATGTTTATGTGCTCCTTCCTCTGCACCTCTCTGAGCCTCATTTTATTTCTTACCCCAAGCCAGACTTGTGTGTGGGAACCTTTTACAAGGTGGAAGAACGAGTATGCACAGCAGTAACTGCGAGAAAAGCACTCCAGGGCGTCAGATGCTGACATTCCTGTACTCAGCGCTGTGGTGCAGCTCTGTATTGTGAACTTACACAAGTTTTTTTCTCTCTCTCTCTTTGTCTCTTGTTTCAGTCATTTCAAGGCAGTCAAGGAAGAGCCTACCTGTTTAATTCAGTGTAAGTATGAGACCCTACACCTTTTTGTGACAGACTTGCCTTTGCTGCTCTTTTTTTTTCCTTTTTTTTGGTTTATTCACAATGTGGGGCTTGTAAATAAAAGTTAATTGACTCACAAGTAGCTCATTGGTTGGACAGGATAATAAACCACGTCCAGATGGATGCATTTGTCTGAGTTTCAATCCCCCTTTCACCTAAACCTGCTGCTCTGCTGTCACACTTGTTTTCTGAACATGGTGCTCTCACAGGGCACTAAGATGCCTGCACATCTAGGTTTTAATGTACATGCGCAACACAACAGAATGAGATAAAACAACCTTAGCTACCCACAAAAAAGAGAAAATCAAGGGGTACATGGGTAATGTTCCCATGCACTACTGAAGAATTTACTCTTAATTTCATTTACCTCTTGCTCAAGGACACTCAGTCGTGGGCGCATTGTCCTACTTATCCTTCAGATAATAGTCAACCCTCTCCACCGCCAAAGCGACAGCCACCTTATGATTGTCACTGTTTGTATGTGGGAAACTGAGCTGGTCGGCCTTCATGAGCTTTTTGTTGAGTGTTTGCCTTTAAAACCATGAATCACCTAAAGTGGTTTATTTCTCGGTCGGTTGGCTTTGGGACTTGGCTCTCAGTCTTAATGAACCACGCAGAAGTAACCCCCACCTGTCCGGAGGTCTGAGACATTTTCAGGTGTCATGGTGTAACTGCATCGTGCCACCAGCGTGGTTCTCACCTGTGAGTGAATGGAGTCAAAGAAATGCATCCAAAGCACTCAAAATCCAGGAAACAATGTCTCTGTAGATGTTTTTGTTTAAAGTCTAAAAACAACATGTAACTGGGTTACATCTAAAGAGCACTCAAATGAGTTTATTTGTTAGTGGTATTTCCTGTAATTAATATGCCGGTCGGTGGATAATTAGGGAACTGGGCGGCAGCAGTAATTAAAGAAGAAGAAATTAAAAAGAAAAAGAGAAAGTTTCCAAAGAATGACAGGAAAGCCAACACACTTCCCAGAATACAAAAGTATTTATTTGATTTCTGTACTTAAGTACAGTTTTGAAGTACTGGAGATGTAGACTTTCCTCCAGTTCAGTTATCTAAAGGCTGGATTTTGTGGTTTCTTTTCAGATACAGATGCTGCAGATGTCACTTAGAAAAACTTTGAGAATCTTCAAAATGCCAGAACATTTTTGGCAAACCTTGTTTTTGTAGCTTGATGCCAATGTAGTCTTGACATTTTGAAGTTAAGGGAAATAACAAAAAAATTACTAAAATCTTAGATATGAAAAACATAATATATAAATGATTAAGGTAGACTTGAAAATGTGAATATGGAATATCTTCACTTTGACAGGGCTGGTTCTTCACTTTGAGTCCTTCAGGATATTTTGCTGTTTTTACTTAAAGCCGAGGCTCAAGCTTTCCCTGACCTGTGTGACCGTTTCTCCACTTTATGTCTTGGCTGCAGGGTGAATGTCGGCTGCGGGCCAGCGGAGGAGCGGGTTCTCCTCACAGGTTTACATGCTGTGGCTGATATCTACTGTGAAAACTGTAAAACCACCCTGGGCTGGAAATATGTAAGCCATTCGCCTCTTAAACTTTCACCCGAGCCCTTTCACTTCCCTGTCGTAATGCTTTTTGATGCACCCCTCACACCTGCCGCTGTGTTTTGCACAACTATGTGCTTTTTTGGCTTTCAAGAGGACAAATTATGCTATTACAGGTCAAAAGAACAGCGTTGCTCTCATTAAAGCGTTGCTTGTTAAAGCCATGGTGACAGGTTTTTTTTGCTCATGGTTGTATTTAGGCTCAGAGATGAAGCACTCTGTGGTCTCCTAGCGCTCAAGATAATTACAGTGCCGAAAGGTTGGCTGCAGACAGCCAGACTCGTACCTCAGAGAGTCTACAGTGATTAAATGTCAGGCCATTTTGAAGAGGCTTGTCCCAGTAATTGTCTGAAAAGACTATAGAAGGGTGTAAAATAACTGAACAAAGTATAAGACAGGGACTCACTTAAAGCCGCCCCTTCAGTCACAAAAAACAATTAGAAAGGCCCTGCAAGCAAAGCAAAGCAGACCTGGTTTACAAGGCAAAGCAGGCTGAGCAAATAATCAAAGACGCAGACCAACATCGACATCCTGGTTCTCTTGAAACTCAGCAGCACTGGGAGTTCATACAGGAAATCATACAACACCTCGAGAGGTGTAATTCCACACAGAAAGTTTAGATGTCTAAAGATGAGACAATAATGAGGCCAAGATGAAGAATTGTGTGCACATTTGTCTTACTGTCTGTTTGTATTTGGTTCGGCTCTAAAAACATTTACTGCACATTGCCTCCTCTGCAGAGCTGTAAATGTTTTGCTATATGATGCTATAAAAGTATATAAAAAAAGTTTTCACCATAATTTACTTAAAAGCATCTAGAGACATTAATAGTCAGGGTTTTAGTTTTAATTTGCCAATAGGATTTCACCTTGTGGAAGAAATGACACACAGATAAAGTCAGTGAAATGAATAAATGCCACAGTTAGACTGAAGCGTGGATGTGCGTCAGTATCTTTATGAAAACCTTTTAAAACGTGTTAGACTCTTCTCCTTCCTCGCCTTGAACACGGTTTACTGAGTCTAAAAATTCTAAACTCTTTGCACCACACGACAAAATGACCTTTTGATAACTTCTAGAAGAAACAAAAGGAGGAAGATGAGGAATGTAAAACATTTTGCAGTTGATTAAAAGTTCATTTTAGACTTTGAATTTGACAAAAACAATGTTCATTTGGTTTTGGCCAAATAATTGTTCAGTTGATTTATGATACTTTAGAAACTCGTCAAAGTCCCTTTGTGTATTATGAGTACACCTCCTTTAAAATGATTATAAGTAATTAATTAATTACTTTAAACTTAAATAAAATTAATGATATATAGAATAAGAGATAAAAATACATGGCTAAAGCTGTGATTTATATGTTCAGTTTTTGATATATTGTAGTGTGATGGGGTGTTTTTACACATTCAAACACTAAGAAAGAGCTTAAACTCTACATTGATGATGCTATTTATATTTAGTATAAAATTAAAGATCTTAAAATACATGTGTTGATGTTAAACAGTGCTACTGACTCTGCTATTATTATAATTATAACAATATGTGATGCTGCAAAACAGCAGGCTGTTTAATCTATAATAATTTTTTCTCACTTCAAGTTCATCAGCATAGGTCTTGTTTCATGTGTTTTATTTATTTATGCTTATTATTTAACCCCAAAGCGTCATATTTCCCTTTTTGATTTCGTCTTTACTTTATGGTGCTTACTATGAAATTGAAATAACAGTTAGGTAATATTAACTAGTGCTGATATCTCTGATCATGAAATCTGTAATATGTAATATAAGTAAATTGGTGTTGACTTGTGTTATTCCACATGGGTCAGGCCACAGTTTCAATCTGGGTGAAAGTTGGTCTTATAACTAAAGTTTTTTGTGTTTGTTTTTCCAGGAGCACGCGTTTGAGAGCAGTCAAAAGTACAAAGAGGGAAAGTTCATCATCGAGCTGGCTCACATGATCAAGGACAACGGATGGGAGTGACCCACCGGAGGCTCTTTCTTTTTCTGACCTTGGAATGCTCTTTAATGAACTGCGTGGAGCGTCGGCCATCGACCGACCTGCCCCCCCTGAACCCCAGCATTCCCCCTTCTCCCTTCTCTCCCTTTCCCCGAACCCCTTTAAAAAAAAAAACCTCCACCCCTCACCACCTTCACGTGCACACACCCACCTGCTCATCGTGAAACTGAAAGGAACAAATGACATAAAAATGACGACGAGGAAACGGAGCTACTGTTGAAAAATCACGTCACAGGAGTCCTGTCGTTACTTTAAAGATTGTGTGTTCTCCTTCACAGCTCCAGAGCTTGGTTACACTCTCACCCCTACCCCACCCCCCCACCGAACCACGCTTACAAGTGATTGTGGCGATATGGCGACCACTATGCGAAAGGAGATAAACTTCACTGAGAGGACATTTCTTTGTTTTCTTTATTTCGCCCATCCAGCGAGATGAATGACTTTGATGACTTTCGTTATTTTAATGTTATTTGCTATAGTTTTAACTTCTGGGTTTGGTAAGGGTTTGGTTTGATGGCAGATGGATGTTACTGGTTAGCATTTTATTTCCCTGTCAAGTCTGTCATGTTTTGTTTTCTTCTTTTGTTTCTTGGCTTGTCGTATCTCTGCCCATAGCTGAGCATGTTTTTCTTTGCTAATGTCCAAATCAGCAATCAGGGACGGGTGAGGAGTGGAGGGGAAAGGGAGTTTATCGTAGTTATAAATATGTAGCAGCATCATGTTTTTTTAAAATATTTTTTTTAAGTGGCAAAGGATGGGATTGCAGTAGTGTGGGATTTTATTCCTGATATTGTTTTGCATTTTGAATTGATTTGTCTTTCTCATGATCTTTCTTTATTCCCCCCCTCTGGTACTTTTCATCACCCAAAAAGCATTGAAAGCAGCACCTAGTATTTGTTTGACATAAATATAGATATAAATATTATATTTATATATATATGTGTGTGTGTATATATATGTATATACATATATGTACACACACATATATATACTTATAACTATTTGTAGAGTTTGGCTAAATGCGATTGTGGCTGGTCCCATTTTGCAGCCGTACCATTAGTGAAAAAGACATGAAAAGGAGCAGAAATAGTTTCTAGACCGGGAACCTGAAATCAGTGTCCACATGTCATAATGCATTAGGACAGACTGTATTATTCCATTGTCTAGTAACGATATAATAAGAGACACGACTACATATGAAAATATATACACATACTATGATTACTTATCCATAAATACTATGAAAATGTTCGTAGTACGTAGATATTGGAACATGGGATCGATATATATATATATTTGCTGTCATGCACATATGTATATATGCATATGACCGTGTGTATATATGGTGTGTGTGTGCGCGCGTGTGCGTGTGTGTGTGTGTGGTCATGCATTACACAGTGGCATACTTGAACAATGCTACTTCGTTTGCACTTTGCAGAGGCCTTTGGTTCATCTCAGTTTAGAGGCAAAAAGTTTGCTCGCTCTTGTCTGTTTTTTAATGGCCTTCTCACAGATGAACGACAGATTGTTGGAGACAGAAAGAAAGTCTGAGCTAGACGGTTTGAGGCTTCCCTCATCTCCGTTAAGGCTTTGGGTGTGTATTTTGCAGCTGTCTGTTAGATACTTCTTGATCATTTGGTTTGATTTATTTAAACTATCAGAAAATTCGGTTTTTGATTGATTTTTTTATCCCTTTTTTTCCATGAAAAAATGTAGTTTCTGATTCTTTGCTGCTACCCAAGACATGCCGCTATTTCTTCCCACTCTTGTAGGTCTTTGCACTTTATGGTTATCAGTCTCTTTCTCTCTCAGAGCATATGAATCGTCTCTTTGTGGACGGCGTCTGTGATTTGCCTCTAAGCCGTATGAATCTTGTGCCTCTTCAAAACATGAACGGCCTCCCCCCTTTTTCGTTTTTTGTTGTGCAGTGCATAACTCCGAAATCATCATGTGAACCAATGTGTCTTCCCCCCCCTTCTGGTTCAAAGTAGCCCCTAAAATATATTTCTTCACCAAAATACTCTGTCGTAATGCCCTTCCCAGTTTTTTTTGTTTGTTTGTTTGTTTGTTTGTTTTTGGTTGGGTTTTTTTTTTTGACAACAGAGACTTGGTATACATACACACATATATTTTCGATGTTAAGATTTAGAGGTGCAAAAACAGATGGATATTCAGTATATTATTTCTCAGAGTAAACCATTGAGGGAGAGGTTTGGAATATGTGGGATTCCCAGGACTTGTTGTCTGACTTTTTATTTGAAGGATAAGAAAGACGACAGCAGGTCAAGGTGGGCAGGGTGGGATGGGAGAGATTTAAAAAATCAGCAGTGATTGATTACTTTGCCGGCAAGGTCAGTCAGATCACACGACCTTTTATCCTAAAAACGATGACAATGCAAACCCTTAATAGTTAGCAGTGATACCTACTTGAAAATATAAAAACATAAACAGCTGAGATATTGGCCCGTGTTACAGTTTTTGTACATAAAGTAACATATTTAAGGTTTTATACGTATTTCTACTGGGTTAGTTGTTTTACTTCCCCAACTTGAAGCACTTTTGTTCACTGTACCTCTGGCTGTCTGTGTGTGAGTGTGCGTGTGTGTGCACGCTTGTGTATGCGTGTGTGTGTGTGCATGCATGTGTATTATCCCACATGCATGCCCACACACGAAAGTGAATGTTTAGTTTCTTTTCCTCAGACTTGTTTTATTTCTCTTTCCCCCCTCTCTCTTTGGTTTGGAAGTGTTTTTATTTGTCCTGTTGGTTTTTTTTTTCTTTCGCAGCGGTTTGGTTTCACTGTCTCTCCCGGTGATCTGTGAGGCCGAGAGCCAGGTTAGTTTGTTTGGAACTGATTTATTCCCGTTTTGTTTGGTTTTTCTGTTAGCTTGTTTATTTAGCTTGTGTGGTGAGAGCCCGTTAGAGGGCCGGTGTTTAGGTCTCTGCTGAGCCATGTAGACGTTGAGGGTGAGCTGGAATCTCCCACCATGTCGCAGGGAGAGCCTTTACAAAGACCCTTTCGCCACCACAGTCAGTATCTCCTGTATAGCGGGCTTTCTGGTGACAAAGAGCACCCTGTAACGGTCATATTGGAGGTCCTTCGCTTTTGGCAACGCTGGCTGCGAATATCTGATTGTATTTCTTAAGAACTTGATAATGTTTGCTTGTTAGCTACCTGAGTTTAGTCGCTAAATATCACACCTGGGGCTGCATCCTGTGAAGTTTGCATTAAGTATTTGGTGTTCCACAATCCACTGCACACCCGTTCTTTTAAAGAGTAACTCAACAGCAGCTTAAAGACTTGTTTTTCACTGACACTAGGTGGTTTAACTCACCTGGCTGTATTGATGTAGAGGTGTACTCCAAGGTGTGTCAGTACACTGTGGCATCACTGTTGGGTGCACTCAGAGGTGCAGCTAACTTGAAACGTTCAAGTAGAAATGGCACTGAAAGGAAAATTTTCAGCCTGACATTATGTTACTCTTGGTGGATTAAAGTTATCTCTGTCAGTGCATCAAGTAGCGAAATATGATGTGACCTCATTAATATTTGTGTTCCTCTGATGATCAGTGCTGGTAAACTGGCTACATTTCATAAACTCCGATATCACTGTACTTGAGTTGAGTTTACTACTTGGTGATCACCACTTTGTCAGCCATTTCCTGGTGATAAACTTGAAAACTACTGAAACTGAAAGTTTGATCATATCACATGATCTTCCTCAGAAAATGGAGTTTCCCAGTGATTGAACGGTGATGATGTTTAAATTTCCAATTTTGGTATTGGAAATGTGAAAACTAGCAAATGGGCAACTCCATCTGCTGAGGAAGACGGTGTGATACTATTGAAATCTACAGAACAGCTACCAAATGGACCTTATGGTGCGATTGTTGTGTTACTTTCCAACTGACATTAGGAGTCGCCGATCAGACCATTCACGTCCGCTTAAATCGTTACTGAATGGACCTACCGTAGTCCGACTCTCCATCTGTTAACTGTTACATGAAAACAGTCAGTTTCTCCAAAGGACCTCCAAGATGCCGTTAGCAGTGGTTGCTGGGAGATCCAACTGCATAGCCTCTATACTCTCCCTTCAATCAGTCAGTCTAAGTCGAACCAACAAAAAGCAGTTGCCAGTGTCACCGCCGGTGTGTACCAAATAAGAACCAGGTTCTATCGAATGCATCAGTGTCATGTGTCAGCAGGCAGGAAGGAAGCCAGGGATCAGTATCTCCTGGAGACTCAACTGCTATACCAAAATTAAAGAAGAGAAATCCTGTCACTTATGGCATTGTCTTTCTGTAGAATGTTTTGATCTTCTGAACTTAACAGCGTCAAAGCAGCCTGGATGAAAAAAATGTAGATATTTGCTGCTGAATACTGTTTACTTTTTATTGTTATTTTGTTTTACTGTGACACTGGCTACCGCCTTTTTGAGCTCTGTTACTGTCTAAAACGTACCTGAAAGGTTGTTGATCAAAGGCAAGATGGGTATACAGGGGAAAAGACTGTACAAGTTCTTTTCTAAGGACTGTTAAACTACAGTTTAAGGTCTAAAGCATGTTGTATTTATAATGGCTATATGTCGTGCCTGTTTTATTATTTTTTTTTCCTAAATTTAAAACAAAAATATTATATGCTTTTTATTTGACTACATTGCTTTGCATTCTGTCTTAGTAAAGCCATGTCACATGTCTGTTTTCACTCTAATGTAAACTATCAGATATCACAATAAATTTTCAATGGCATTACATTGTGGATTGTGTGAAATAGTCAATCATTTTTAGCATACAATGAATGGTGAGTCAGATAAAGAGAATAAGAAAAGGTAACAAATCTGAAGATGGGTGCCATGTCTTACACGTGTTTCATATTTTACTCAAAAAAGATTAGTGCCCTCAAGAGATAGCTGTGAAATCTGAAATGTTATGCCAATTCCCTCAAAGTGCTTATAGGGACATCAATTATATTATACTTATAAACACTCAAGCTTGATATTACAATGAGCTTAAACGTCCATATAAAACTATGGCCTTGACATACGCTTAATTGCATTTTTTTTTTTTTTTTAGTTCATTTGTTTTGCATAAACCAAAAACAAGCTTGACCACAAATTGGACGCTGGTTATAAACTTACACAGAGAAAGCCTCATATCATGCAGAAAGCCATGAGAACATTACACATAATGAAAATAAAACAAGAACATCGGCATGTTGCAGGAACACGGAGCTGAAAAAAGGAACTTGTCTGGTGGTTGTGATATGTGAGAAAATATGATGAAATGAACTTTGACAGTTTCCCACAGAGGCTGGACTCGTGATTAAATATTACAGGCCTGGCAGAAAATATGTCAGAAAATGCCCTTTAAATGTAAAACAATCACTGAAGCATGAAATTCACTGGTCTCCCTACTGATGTGCGAGTCTCAGATAGAAAGTGGACAGAGTGTCAGGCTGGCCGACTGTCAGGTAATTAGTTTAAGACTGAGAGCTGCAGTTTTCTACTGATGATGGGTTATTTTGTTTTTTTTTATGGTAACCTGTAATATAGTTTGTTTATTTTCTAGTCTAAAGGTAATGGTTTGATGCCTATGTTATCATTTCAAATACAGGCTCAGGCTTGGCATCATTAAAAAATATTGTGGAGGCAATATACCAATGACAATTCAGTTTGTTTGCATCACCTTAATTCAGGAAACATGTTTTCACACTTGTTTTTTAGTAATTCCATATGCCAATTCGTCTCTATTCATCAATGTTCATAAAATATAATCTGAGGACTTCTGCTGATTTACATCAAGGAATATCTGAGTAAAAGTCTAATGGTCTGATAAGTATTCATTCTCAAAGCGAAAGAAACATTTTACACTGTCATTCTAGAGCTGAAGGTATATTAATTGTTTGTGGTGTAGCCCTGTGACAGCTTACCTCTCAAATCAAATTCATTTGTCTGCATGGATTTCTCATCTTTTTGATCATAGGAGCTATATCTCACAGTTGAATTTACATAATTTATCTATTATTCACCTCCATGCAGACGACACTGAACTTTTTCTCTCACTTCAACTTTTCTCTAGTGGAAGATAATACGAAACAGAGCTCTCAGGCTTGGTTCAGCCATTTCTATCATTGTATGGTTGAATATTAATTTCTGTATTTCTGAGAATAACTTAATGTGAGATATGAGGTGTGTGTGGAATGAAGGAGCCAAGTGGCCTTAGGGATTAGCAAGTTCACAAATTATAGAATAAATTGTAACCAGAA
Organism: Terapon puta; assembly: GCA_028564955.1. NCBI lineage: Eukaryota > Metazoa > Chordata > Actinopteri > Centrarchiformes > Terapontidae > Terapon > Terapon puta. The sequence continues at coordinate 12,353,455 of JAOXYL010000086.1, read as the reverse complement.
AAAGAAATGCAAATAAAAACATTTAGCTTTTGCAAGATTGGGTTGAAAAAAGACCCCAAAGAAGCTATACATATTATGAATTCAGGATAGTTCTTAAATTCTTGTTACCTGTAGCTTTTGCTGTTTGTTTTAGCTTGTTTACTTTTCCATCGTCAGTCCTCTGCTGTCTTTGAAAAATGACCATCTGCCACATGACCAGCCAGAGACGAAAACAGAAACACCAAAAGTGACTTGAAATGTGAAAAACTGGCAAAACAAATTTTAGCATATGATGGAAAGAGAAAATCTCCAGATTACTCCGGAGTCCTACAGATGATGGATTGGCGCAGAAGTTTGGCACATTGTTTGTCAGGTATTATCAAGTGACTTGACTTTGCAAATAGTTTTTTCCGCTGGCGTGAGCACCACAAACAGAAATCTCAGCAACAAATATCCCGAAACCTGTGTAAATAAAAATCTGCATTGCCACATGCACTAAGGCCACGTGACACTATATGTTCATCTGTGATTTGGACACACTGACCTTTTAAAAAGGTGTCAGTGTAACTAAGCTCTTCAGCTGTTCTCATGGATGATTTACGTTCTCATGGTTGCAAACATGTTTTTTACAGCTCTGAATCCAAACGTGATAAATGTGAACCTATCTGTCATTTCGCTGACAGATTATCAGACCTGCTGTATCGCAGTTAATTAGATGTAAATCATTTAAAAAGTACAGACTGTACATTTGTTGTATTGACTGGAGTTGCTATGGCAGTACATAGTTAGCTGATTCTTCCCTGCATAGTGCTTTCTAACTCTCTCCTTACTTATGATTCGGATGCCCACACAGGCTCATGTTTTGATGTCCTTGAGGTGACTGGCTTGTCTTCAAGCAGAAAGCAGCCTGTCAGCCTCTAATTTATCTCACATTCCCTGCCTTGTCCTTAAAGCTGCAGCATGGATGTGATAAATGAGCAGCCTATTTTATTTCTTAACAATCTCTGTCCTCCACTGTGTACATACATGTAGAAAAACAAATACTTGTTTGTTTGCACTCAAGTTTATAGCAAGAGGTGTTTATGGTGGTAGATTTATGGTTTTAAACTGAACCTTCTCATACACGCAGGGCTTTTTTTTCTAATTTAATGCATGTTAATTAGTCTAGCTTTAACCTGTCCCAGCATTTAATGCATACAAACAGTTAACATGCAAACACGTGGAGAAGAAATTACAGCACATAGAAGATAAAGAGCCAGGGATTTTTCACTGGAGTTGGTTGAGACCATAACAGAGCTACAGGAAGATTGAATGTCAGACATATTTATGAGGTGAACTGAAGCACCTCATCACCAAGTGAATGCACATGTTGCTCTGTATCTAATGGAGGTGTAAATAGACCATTTTAATTATTCACCATGGTGTAAAAACTTTGGGAACATCCATTCTGAAGCATTTTCCTTATAAACTTTATAAGATAGGGAAGAAATAAAAAACCCACATCACTACATGTTTGTCAGCTCAAGGCTGATGTTATATTTTATATATACTTTTATGTATTTGATTTTTGTTATTTTTAAACGTTTTAACAGTAATACTATAATTTGCCAGCACATTCAATCTTTGTGTTTTGTATAAAGTGTCAGTAGGTTTGCATAAATTATTTATCCATATAGATGAAAGCGTAGCTGTTCTAAATAAATATTTTCAAACATTTTCAAAAGCATTTATTCAGTGTGCAGAACTGGACATTCATGCAGGTTAGAGACGACTGACAAACGGAGCATATTCCACTTGGCGAATGCTTTTAACCAGAGCACCGCCTGCTACTTTTAGTGCATGCATATTTCAGAGCGGCGGGCCCCAGTGTGAATCAAATCTAACCTTTACTTTGTAAGGACCATATCCTGTACACAGAGCGAGAGAGAGCATGTGATGGGGGCAGGAGGGGAATGTTGCTGGTGTTGTGATGGCTACAGATAGACAGGATGTAGTGGTGTTGGCTGTTTACGCCGGCGCGTGTTATTCTCATGTTTATTCTCATGCTCACAGCCTGTCTCCTGACCTACTTTTGTGCGACGCTTGGCCACACAGTTCAAGTTCCTCCACAGGAGGGTCTCTCTGTGTGGGGGAGTTTCACACTGGTATGGAGTGGTTGGATGACCATATCGTCTTTTTTTCTTTTGTTCACACCGACAGGTCCTGAGTATGAGACAGGAAGGAGACAGATAACGATAAACAGTTGGGTGTGAGCATTACTTCCTCAACACCCTTTGTCTCTAGAATGAACAGTTATCTCACGTCTCTCCTGACATGTACCCCATCCTCCTTGGATTTTGTTTCCATCCATGTAAACACCCATGGAGTTGGCCAAGTGTTTGTTGCTGGCAGTGAAACAGACTACAAGACTTTCATTTGCTTCAAATGTCATTTGCAGACAATACAACACGGACAACTTGCTACTAAAGCTGTAATGTCCTTACAATGAAGGTTAGGATATCGCTAAAATAACTCCTTCACTGTTATTTCAACACAGAAACATGCAGGTGGAATGCATTGTGTGGTCTCTGTGCACACCAGATATCTTATCCAGAGATAACTCCCTTTGTTCACAGGAAAATGTTTCATGCCCATGGGACAGTTTCTGTTTTAGTTAGTTTGTCCCCTTCGTTAGAAAAGTCTTTCAGATAAACTGAACATGCCAATTTTTTTGTACTTAGTTTCTATCAGGTTGTTGATGAACAGGTGGCTTCTGGAGGGTTTAGCACAGAAATGTTATTGCAGTGTGCTAAGAACCAAAGCCAAATTCTTGAGAAAGATTTTAAGAGAACACGAACGTCAAGATTACCAGCCGATATTATTGATAAATGAAAATAATTTCCAGAGATGTATAGTAACGAAGTGGAACTACTGTACTGTACTTAAGTACTAAAATGCAGTATCTGTACTTTTTTGGAGTATTATTTTTTTCTCCTACTTCCTCTTCTACTGCAGTACATTTTTTTATAAATTTGCTGTATTGTTACACGTTACTATTATAAAAATGTTATGAAGCATACCAAACCCATAGCCTATCAATGCCAGAGCGATAGATGGCTCGGTCACCAGGTTTGATGAAGCTGTCTCATCATTGGGTGATTCAAGCGATCAAGCAGTATACAAGAGAACCTCATGCTCTCATCGGCCTTTCGCACTGCTACCTGCACACGCTGTGAGCACTCGGGGTCAGTTGACTTCGAGATGGAAGAAGACCCAGGAACACCACCACCAACACCCTCGACTTCTGGCTACATTATCACACATCAGCTTGAACTTTCAGTAAGCGCTAGCAGCTTGCTATCATTTATCTTTTCGATTGACTAGCATGCCCTGACATGCCATGAATGTGACTTTTATAATTATACTAAAAATATACTATACTATATTTTATAGTTTGACAGTTCCAACTTGTAATTGTTGCGTACTTAGCATCTAAGTAGGCTAACTCTAGCCTTATTGCGAGACCCATCATTAGCACGGCTAGAAGAAAACTTTTCTTTTAGTATACACAGTACTTTAAATTTTACATTTACTTTCAGTACTTGACTAGTAATTTTTTACATACTTCTACTTGCAGTACTTAAGTACAAAAACAATTGTATACTTTAGTACTTTCACTCAAGTCTGATTTTTGAAGTACACTTCAACTTTTACTCAAGTCAGTTTTTTTATATAGCACTTGTACTTCTACTCCACTCCTCTACTCTAGTACTTTATACATCTCTGATCATTTCAGCCTTGAGGCTGAAATAAACTACTGGAAAACACTAATTGTAAAGCAAGCACAGTTACAATCTGTAGCATGAATATTTTATGGTTAGATTACACAGAAAGAAACATGCAAGACAAAGAAGGTTCACCGGTGAAGAATTATTAACATAATTGCAGCTCTTGCATTTTACACCCCCACTGCGTGTGATATTAGCTCTCAAAGGATGTTGAGCCAATGAACCCCTTTGACTTGTTGCTGCCTTCACTTCATTATCTCCCCTGTCACTTTGTTTTTTTCGCCCCTGTCCATCACCTCCGTCCGTCCCTCCCTTGTGCGCTCCCCCTCAGCTGGAAGTGGCTGCCCTGGGTTGCAGGCCTCGCAGCAGGCCCCCATGACTGGAAGCTTTAATGCTGTTGCTATTTCAAGCCCTCTGATGTCATCTGAAGGAGGGGCTGGGCCTCATCCCCAGAGCAGTGAGTCAGAGACAGAGAGGGAGGGAGGAGGAGAGACTCAGTGAGGAAGAGGTACACAGCATCCAAACAACAATGGTGGTACAGCGTTTGTTGTCACCTGGGAAATGGCAAAAGTGTACCTGCTGTGGAAAACAGCGACACAGGCGACAAACAGAAACTACATATTGGTGTAACTGGACTGATGTCGCCTTTTTTGTCTGTGAGTGCATTAACAGACTATGCAGCAGTCAGTTTTGTTGATAAAGCTTCCTCCATCACTACCAGTCTACAAAGCTACACTGAAATATCATTTTTAGTTATTAATCTAAATGATTTATGAAATACATATACTTGTCATATTTGTGATATTATATGAAATACATCAACAAGTATTTTTATTTGTTATAAAACAGTTCAGTTGTGACTGTGCTTATTTTATTCTTTATTTTTATTCTATTTTACACTTTTTTAAATGTACAATTGAAGATGTTAACAGTCATACATCGCAATATGATTACATGCGGAAAATAAACTAAATTTGAACTTATATTCATTCTAAATTATGAATTAATGTAGGATGAATTATTACTAATAATTTCTCAATCATTGTTTTTAAAGAAATATAAGTAAATGGGTTTTGATAGACACAGCACATAAAAGAATATCAGTACTGGTATTCATAAACCAGCACTGGTTATTTTTTTGTAAAATACATCAAAATGACATAAATGGTTTTACTTAGTAGGAAATCAAATTTCATTTCCAAGTATTTGTTTCCAGTGAAACAAATGTCTTTTCTTTTACATCAGCCTCCAAATAACATTTGGTGTTATCGTCATGGGCAGAAAAACAGGCCCAGGAACTGAAGGAGATGTTGTTTTTCTCCTGTCTCCCTGAGTGATGTCATCCCCATTCAGACTCTGCCTACACAAAGTCGTGGCAGCACTCAGCATCCACTGTCGCCATGGCTACAGCACTGCATCTGCCACACTCCCCTCCACCAAACCACCGGGCGTCACACGGACCGGCCATTGGTCAGTGTGTCAGACTAACAGGCACTTAGTCCAATGAGAGTTGAGATGAGTGATGTAATTGAAAGGATGGGACTGAGGCAGAGATGTGTATCCAAACGCAGAGTGTCGGAGATCTTCTGCTGACGCACTAACTTAACAAGGGAGGCTGTCACATTAGCAGTAATCTCTTTGAAAGAAACAGGTGAGGGCGGATGTCATGGTCTGAGATGTTTTACAGCTGTCTGGAGCTGCTTCCAGTCCTGTTTTTTTGTACTAATATAAACTATTCATCCAAGGCATCACAGCAGGGGGCATTCCTGGGTGCGGTTCGGCAGAGTGGCTCAAAATATCACAGGACTCGACCAGCCAAAGCTGTTCAAAGGTCAAGCAAGATCGTCCTTTTACCCACTCAAACGAATACGCACAACGCTGAACCTGAACACTTATCTTTCTCAGGGGCTGGTGGAGACCAAAACCAGAGCTAAAGGAAAAAAATATTGTGGATACGGCCACCACAATCTTGCTTTAGTAACGTTGTTCGCTGCCAGAATCTGTGTAGAAGTGATTGAGGCAAAGTGTCAAAGTCCCACTCATGTAACCGCCTGACTCGTTACGTTAGCTAAAGTTACAATTACCTTGATGTTCCTGTGTGTCTCCGCGACTATTTCGCTGATTTGACCGTTTTGCTGACAGGACATTTCATGACAGTGTGGCCCATGTCCCATCTGCCAAAATTTATATAGTTTATGATATAGAGGTGAATTGAGATAATAATGATTATTCCCTGTTGATGTATATGCATGGTGGCAAAGGTGTCAGCAGCCAGACATGACTGAAAAGATTTAAGATTAGCTGGTTTCTTCTTTTTTTTCTTTTTTGATTGCTATTTATTGATGCAGCTGCCCAATTTTCCCACCGTAATCACGACCATTTCGTTTGATCTCCTTGTGTCTGATGTGAGAAAAGGTCTGGTGAATCATGTTAGAAGCTTTCAGAGGCCATTTTGATTATTCCCTGCAGCCCCTTTTCACAAAGAAAAGGCAGCAAAATATCATATTAGGAAAAGCAGCATTGTTGATTTCAAACCCTTTCATGTTGTCCCTTGAAAGCCATCAAATTGCTTCGATCGTCCCTTTCACTGCAGCTGCCTTTGTTACTTAGCAACGCGGGCGGGTGTTGTTTAGCGTTTCTGCTGTCCAGTAAAAGTAAAGTGGGATTCACTTGAAAGCACACTGGAACAAACAAAATAACGTAAACGCGAATCCAGTCTCAGTTCATTCAGGAGACGAGTCCCCGATGTAGCAGCTTATGATTCAGTCCCACCTCAGAAACATGAAATTAGACCTGCTTTTCTTTTTTTTTTTTACTGCAGACAAAAGCATAAAAGTGATTCTGAGACATCCTGAGAGGCCAAACTACAGATGAGCAAGTTTACAAAAAACTTAAGGAGGAAGTTGCACCAGTTCTTTACAAATTCAAGTAAATAAGTCTTCCTATTTAGCATTTATAAGCAGTATAATTATCAATAAACACTGTAGGCATAAACGGATATTTTAAGTTTTTATTATATACAATATTTGTTTATTTTAACTTTTAGACATATTCCATTACAATGTATGGGTGTCTGTATGAGTTATAGTTATTAACAAACATACATACGTACAAAGACATAGTTGTTTAGCACAGTTATGAACCAGATATTAAACATTTACACATCATTTATACATTTATGATGTGTTACCTGTAAGATTACAAAGTGAATATCTTATATATTACATTAAGATGGGTTCCACCAAATGCTATTTTTTGCAACATATATATTTTTATGGTCTGCAAAAGCTGAGTTGTGGAGAGATAAAAACTTTGAAGTTTGCCATAAACACTTAAATTAATAGATATTAGTCGATTAAATATTTATGTCAGCTTGTGTTTGGAAGGTATTCCCCAATTCTCAATAATTAATAAACTGTAAGAATACTATTAATTGTGAAAAACCACACGTGCTTATATACTTACATACTTACACAAACATACATATTTATAACTCTAAAACACACAATTTGTTTATATAAATATGTAGACATGGAGAGGTAAATTGCATCTACATGAACTAAGAATTAGTTCACTTCTCAAGATATAATTTGGTCTCTGAACACATATTACAGCTTCCCATTCCTGAGAAGCACAGCAGAAGTATCTCTTGATATTTAAGTGCATATCATCATAATCAATTCAGCAGTTATTGTCATGAATCAGATTATGATGTTAAGTTAAAAGCTCTAAATTGCTCTGAACTGTTTATGATTCAGCGGAGGTCTGCCAAAGACCATCCACAGACGTGTCTGTATAGGAGCTTTTCTGGTATTGGAGGGTTTCTGTGGCTCACTTCAGCATCTCTCTCTGGACTATGTAACATCATAAATGTTTTAGACTAAAAAGCTACAGCTGGGATGTTGCTCAAATAAACCCTTTGCCCTTGCTTTGGTGCAGAGAGGAAGGGAGTGTAGAGAGTCACGGATTGCGTCCTTTTCCAGGATGGGTGAATCATTTCCTTGTCTTGAAAAGTAACAAGTGATCGCTGTGACTTTCGGTGAAATGGTTGCTGCATGTAAAATGGAGGGCTGCACTGCAAAACGAAAGCAGACAGACAGCTAATGGTTGTAATTTTGAAAAGCAGAGATATAAAAAGGCCTGAATGCTGGTGTTGACAGCAGGTCCCCCAGGGGATCGGTAAGACTGAGGGTTAGAGGTTTGTTTGGGCTCTGGAGGGGACATCTCTATCAAAACCAGGCTTTTTTGGCCAAGCAGCCGTGATACATTTTTTAATGTTGTGGTTAAAGCCACAGTGTAAGGCTTGAACTGCAGTCCAATTGAAAGTGAATCTGGTGTCTAATCAAAGGCTGTTCAAACTGCTTTTTAATACATAAGGGCAGGGTATCGAACCATACTCACTCAGCATTGAATGTGGTACTACCGTGGTATTAGTAATACTTTTTTAGGCTAACTTAAAAGAAGAAAATATTATAAGGTATAAATATATGATCTTGGAAATTTTCGTTTAAATGATTGTTATGTCATTATCTAGCTATGGTTACTGAAGCTATGATTAACTGATCGCCTCCAGCATGTGTAGTATTACAGATGTCATGTGTGACTATTTCTCTGATAAATCAGACTTTTAATGAATATTTTAACTCAACAGACATGCTCCATGTGTGAAGCTGCATAATGGTTTTTTCCAAACTGCTAGTGTTGTGAGTAATCAGTTGCTATGGAAAAACAGGGAACATGTCAATGACAACAATGAAGCTTGGGAAGTGAAAAACACACCTGCAGTTCCTATTGGTGCAACAAAAGACGACAAAATAAATGAATTAAATTCTTCAAAGTTACAGCTTTAAAAGTAATTCAGTACTGAAATTTGAATTTGTATTTGTATAAGTATTGAGTGCAGAAAATGTTCACTATTGGAATTTGACCTGTTAACCAAGGCAAATGACTTAAAAACAACCAGAAACCTAGAAAGTTTAAAACTTTACAGGGTTTGTGAAAGAACTGTTTATTCTCAAAGTATAAAATGAGACTAATCTGAGGCCATGGCGACAGTTCTGCAAGGATTTAAGGCACATAACATGTTAAACTAGAAGCTCACCATGCTAACATGCTTATTATTAGGATTTGGTCATCAAAGTTACAAGCAAGATTATCATTTTGCTGTCTTTCAATGCACCAGGGGCATTTATAGTTCCCCGTTTTTGCCTGATGACCTCTGAGTCAAATTTTTACCTGATGCTGGCACTAGAAGAAATGTCGTAATCACCAGCCAGTGTCGTTAAACTAATTCTGACAGCGACGTGAATGTCTGCAACAAATTTCAAGGCAAGCCATCTAAAAGTTGTTGAGGCCTTTCAGTCGCTGTTAGTGTGGTTAAAAATCCATCCAATACCGAGTCCTACGGCAATTTAAACATCAATATCATGACTGAGATTTCAAAAGGGTAAAGAAATTCATAGGTTGTCTGAAATGTCTCAAAATCTGGAGGTTGCTGAACTAGACGAGGAGCAAGACAGTGACTGCTGAGTAACTCTACACAACACCCACTCTCCTCCTCTACAGTATCTCCGGTGATGTCTATTCTCAGTGGTCGACTTCAAAAGGAGGCCTGGAAATAAAAAGTGAGAATGAGAGGGGAGAGATGATGATGTGCAGACTCACATTACGATTTTATGCACGTACACCAGGAGATTTCTGGTCAATTTTTATTACAGAACTGAAGAGGCAGGATGAGGGCTTTATAAAGACTGTGTCCTCTATGCGGCCTTTTGTATGAGATAAGATGGGATGTAACCAGGACCGATGATTATAAGTATCACACGTAACAACTGTGAATGTGAAACCCAACAACCGCTTATTGCAGGCAGCTGCTCCTGTCGTTAAAAGTTATCTTACCTCGACTGAAACTCAGTTGTCTGGAGGGCAAATGCTGAATAATTTTCCGATCTTCCTTTTATGGTCAAAAACAGGATCTCAATGTAGATTTTAAAGTAACAGTTTGCAATATTTTGGGAAAATAGGAACATTTCTGGCAGGCAGGTAGCTGTGACCCTGTTAAATATGTCATCTTAAGGTTTGCACATCTAAGGTTTACTTATTAATTAATGATATACATCATTTTGTAAAGCCAAAAATGAAGTGTAAAAATAACAAGTTGTGGTGTCACAGGGCTGTTAAGTATTGCACTGTTTCTTGGCTGGAAACAGTCATTTCTGAGTGAAATCCTGGAGTCACACAATCATTTTTGTACGGATTAAACATATGAGGTATAATGTGTTAATTGCTGATCTTTACTGCTATAGTGGGTGAGATTTTGTAAACCCTCAGACAGAACCAGGCATGGTCCCTTTAAATTGAACATATTCCTTTACCATACATACCATATATACATACACACACACACACACACACACACACATATATATATATATATATATATATATATATATATATATATATATATATATA
>JAOXYL010000086.1:12327375-12343116 GCA_028564955.1 Terapon puta | reverse complement strand
CACACACACACACACACATATATATATATATATATATATATATATATATATATATATATATATATATATATATATATGTACATATACAGCAAAAGAAAATCCAGGGTTGATCTGTTCAACAAATAGAAACTTGGAATGTTCATAAGGTACTGGGGTGGCTCACTAAATTATTAAGTCTCCTAGTAAGGAGAATGAATGGATTTCTAAACAAGGACAAACCACAACAACCAAGTTTCTGTGGAAATATACTTAAATCTTGTATTTCCAATGGTAGGAATCAAACAGCACTGCCTCCAATCTTTAACTTGACAAGAGTCTAGCTTTTAAATCACCGGTCAGGCAAAGTAGGTCTGTAACATTTTTTCTGTCATTGGCTTTTATATGAAAATTTCCTACTTAACAACAATGTGTTCAAATGTGTTCAGGTGAAATGTAGTTAATTGTATTTAATCCCATTTTAAAAAGTACGGTTTTCATAAGCGTCCTTCAAGCCAGCATTCATTTTCAGATCACATTTAAGTGACGCTTGATGTTTCATGTTGAACTCCGATTTAAACTCAAGCAGTAAATATGAGCGCTGCATAAATATAGACGTGGTCAGACAGTTCTCTCGGGATTTTGCCCAGAATACATTTAAGATGTTTGGATGTTTATTAACAAGTGTGGAAAACTAGGTTAAAACTTGAAATGTGTTACAGAGTTAATAAATTCAGACATTTTAAAGAGCAACATTTCGTTTCTGAACACTGCAGAATTATTTGGTTGGCAGTCATCAAATTAATACGTCAAACAGACTGAAAGACAGAATAAAGTCTGCACTCCACACAAGGGCGAGGCAACATTGGTCAAGACAGTGAGGTGTCGTGACCGGCTGTCACCATGCTTTTGAATAAAACTGGATTAAAAAAAAGTTGCTATCTTGCTAGCCGTTTGTCTAGCTTTTACAGAGACTTAAAAATGTTTCAATGCACACACAGACATCATATTGTCAGGTGAACGAGGTCTAATATTTTTTTGCTTTCTGTTGTGGTTGAAAGGATGCTTTTAAGTAGTGTGATTACACCACAGGTGTATGTTATGTCAAACTAGAAAAAGTTAATTGTCTTATTTGGCTCAACCTTATAAAACCTCTAAAATATAAACTTAAATTAAAACAAGAAAAGCATAAATTATTACCCTGCTGCTATATTTGTTAGCGGCAGATTCTGCACCACAGGTAGACCCAGTGCACCCGGTGCATTTCTCCCCAGGTCTTGGCACAACACTTTAAGTACATTATGTGAGCAACTTACTGCCTAAAGTTACGGGTTGCTTGTCACTCCTGCGTCTCAGATCACCCATCTAATGCTTGTAAAAACCGCAGACCTCAATTATTCATTCAATTAGTGACTTACAGCCTGCTGGAAGTCATTTTATGCCGCTGTGCTGACAGGACAGTTGGGAGAATGAACGACTTTCCCATCACACTCAGTTTTAGCACTCCATGTGTGAAAAGGATAATCGTGTAGGTCTGGAAGTTGAGTTTTGGAGGGCACCGACTTCATTTTCCACCTCCTGTATTTACAAAGCCTCATCTTGCTCAGGCAGCAGAGACACTGAGGACACTCGAGGGTGTATTCATTCAGGTGAAAGCCCAAAGCTTGGCAGCGGCTGCCGAGAGCACGGCTAAATAATGAGGCCCGAGCAGAGCGGCATTAGGGCGATAACCAAGCATCCAATAAATAATGTGTTATGTGACACAAGGGTGCTATCACCAGTACAGCCGTTTCACCAGAGCAACAGGGATATTTTAAAAGGAGCGATCCCACACAGGTTTGTGCAATTACGTGCCTGTTTTTGTGGCTTCAACGTTTGCAGTTCTGAACAGCTGCTATTTTGAGCTCCTTGGAAATATTTCCAGTGTGCAGAAAATTGTGTTTAGCATAAAAAACAGGTTGTTTGAAAATGTACTTCATGTCAGTGATGATAAATTTAGACTTTTATGTTAGGATAAAAAACAAACAAAAAAACTGACAAAATGAAAAAATATATATAATGCTGCACTCTCCTACAACACCAATACATCTGCTCGACAGAAGCCATGTTAACAAGACTTTTGATCCATATGAGAGAGAAATGCCTGTGTGCCTTGATTATGATATCTTATCCCAGATGTTCACCAGATGCAGGTCCAATAACAACACTGAGGAATCTCAGACACATCTCCTCTTCAGCCAACACATTTCTAATTTAGTTCAGAGTTGTGTTCAATATACTTGTTAAACGCAAATGTTTTTGGCAAAACAAGAGTCTCGTTTTGTTGTTTTCCTCAATATAAACAAAAATATTTTAACCAGGCAGCAATTAATTTAAGCATTTATGACTCCACAGGTAGATTTTATTACCCTCAAAAAATAATGTTACATGCATGCTGTTGCTGGAGAACAGGAACAGAAATATGTCAATGAGAGGGAGTGAAGTGTGAAGCATAGTGTGTTAAAAAAAATGAAAGTATACACAAAGTGCAGCAAAAGAGTGTTTCTGCTGTCGCTGGTTTACGCTGAACGTTTTCCGGATCAAAGCTCTGTGTAGACGGCAGTTTCATGATGCAAAAACAATGGGAATAAAACATTTTTAAATGACCTTTTGGCATCACGGTGGATCTGAGTACATTTCATAAAGGCCTTGATGCCGATTCGACACAGAAATGATAACAAATCTACAAAAGGCCATAAACAGGCAAACAATCCGATGCAACATTCACATAACTCCTAATTTAAAAAAAACAAAACAAAAAAAACCATGCCATTTTCAGGTAATTTTGTCCCATTTTGAAACTCAATGAGACTCAATGAATTAAGAATATGAACAAAAAAATCTGCCTTTTCTGTTGGCGAAACAGTCAAACCCTCAAGTGCTCCACTGTCAACTAGATTTACAAAACGAAATTACAATAAAAAAAAAAAAAAAAAAAAAAATCAAGCTGCTAAAGGGTTTATGTCAGGTGAGGGGAGTCAGAGTGTGTCCTAAAATAATTTCATGTGTGGACCACTTTGACTTTGATACAGTCTATATATAATAAAGCTTTCAGTGGAGCACGGCGCTAAATGATAATGGAATCACGACAAGCAAAGCAATCCATTAAAGCACTTGGGAGTCGAGCCAAAGTAGGAAGACTTGGAGCATATCGTCATTCTTTACCAGAAGGCTGATATCCTGAAACCTCTCGTCTTAGCCTCCACGGTCTGGTGTTGGGAGTTAATCATGTTCACAAATACTGATTAGATCGTGCAGGACCAAACAGTGAACTGTCCAGGACCAAAAGATATCGATCAGATTGTTTTCGCCCTGTCCTGACAGTCTTGGTTGATGAATAGAAGATTAATTACTTCTTACGCTGGGTCGTGTTTTATAAGTCGTGCTAGTAAGTGTCGATGTAATCACACTGTTGTTTCATCGCACCAAAACTCAAATCAACGGTACCTTAAGGAGATGTATAAAATGACATTATGACACCATTTGAAAAAGGAAACTTTAATTTCTTGTTCCATGAGACAATAATACTACTGAAAGACAACAGACACATATATGAGTTAAAGTAATGTCACCAACACTTGATGCAACAAGTAAAAAAAAACATACAGACTGGCATATGAATGTGTTGATGCTACCACGAGCTGAAGTCGCCGAAGCCGGTTTTGCCTTTAGACTTCTTGGCCACCGCTCCACTGGTGGACGGGCCGCTTTCATCCTCAGCAGCCGGGCGTTTTCTGAGGAAGAATAATATCGTGATCAGCTGTTTCTCCACAAACGTTTTGCTTTTGTACAATACTGTACGCAGGACTTTCAGGTTTCCTCTTTGACTGTGGGAAGTGAAACTACATTCTAACCAAGTCATCAGTTTTTTGCTTATTTCTCTGTGGTCTGACAAGGTCATGGGTAAATCTGCATACGAGACATTAAGTCAGACAGGCTGGACGACAACAACAGCTCTTTCCTTTAATCAGACATCAACATGAACTCTGATGACGGTGAAACTTCACATTAACGCGATTTTTAAGGATGCACATTTTTTCCATTGCTGATTAACATGGTGATTATTTTCTCCATTAATCAGTTTGTCTATGCAGTGTCAGAAAAACTGTACAAAAAAACAAAGCAGTGTGCAACTGTCTTGTTTTGTCCGGGTAAGAGGCTCGGTCAAAACAAGACTGCAGAAAAGTTTCACATTCTCATGTTGGAGAAGCTGGAAGCACTGATTTTTTTCTTTAAAAAAGGGGGAAAACAACAACTAACCAGTTATGACATTGTTTTGCCAAGTTTTGTCGATTGACTAATCAATCAATAATCAATCAAGACCATTTTTCCCCATCCTTAATCTCCCAAAAACCTTCATCTCACCTCAACTATCTCAGATGTTAAAGATGTAACATTATGTGAAGCCTCTTACAAAAAATCTTATTCTATCTGGACTTTATTTTGCTTTGTTTGAGGCATTTTGTTCCAGCAATAGAAAACATATCCTTTTTATCTAAATATCAATATCCACTAAAATGAATACAATTTAAAGGATTAGATTTTTGTTGAGCTGACAGTGCCTCTGCTCATAAACATGAAACATCCAACCAGAAAACACTGTAATTCTTCAAGAAACTGTCACTTTTAAATTTGACTGTCTGAAAAATGGACAGACTGTTATTGAAGAGAGGGAGAACATGAGCCTGGTATACACTAGAGAAAGTACAACTTTTTAGTTGAGTCAGTGCATCTTCATTTTAGATAATGACAGTCATTTCTGTGTCCCACAAATGCTTCAGGGTTATAGATCGTATAAAGTGTCTTAGATCTAACATCTTCACTCAAGCAGGACTGGGAAAAACTAATTCTATAAAAAAATAAAACAACCTGAAATTTAATGGGGCGGGAAGGGAAAGGGAAAAAGAATATAATACTGTCTTTATATATACTCTATATATATACATATGTGTGTCTGTGTGCATATATATAGAGCATATGGCATCACTTGAATGTTTATTTCTTTTTAATATGACATAGCAAAAATGGGAAAAAGTACAGAAAACAGAATGTCAACAGGTGCTACACGTCTTTAAGGAGATAACAGATACATCATACTGTACAGACTCATCCTCTTTCACTGTGAGTAAGTCATTTTCTCCATGCTACTCTCTTTATCATATTTATGATTATTTTCAACAGTAAACTTCACAGCTAACAAAAATATAGAAGGTAAAATGAAATGAAAAAAAAACCCCACACAAAATGCAACACACTATACCTGGACTCAGTGAAAATATGGTCTGGAGAATAAACCTGAATTATCCCCATGGGGAAAATGGCCAATCTTCTTCATAATTGCCAATTTTGCACGTTATGTTCCCACTCCTTCTGTGTCGCCATGTAATTGTCAAGTTTTATCATCCGTTCATTGTGATGCCGTTTCTCGAGTCGCTAACATCAGACTGTGAGGAAAATATAAGTAAAACACTTTGTGTGGAGGCCAGGTTATCTTTCTAATCCAAGTTCTGCATGGAAAGTGGAATAAAGTGTCTTTAACTTGTTTTTGTGCGTATGCAGCTTTTATGTACATCACAGTGATGCTGATGGGTGAGTCACCGCTACAGCAGACGCACAGGGGAGAGTCGTTGGGTGAATAGTAAATCAGTTTGCATTTGTGTGTGTGTCCGTGTGTGTGCTTACATTGTGGCAGGGTTGATGTATTTCCCTACACCTGCTTTGAAGGTCTTTGGCGCCTGTTCCTCCTTGGCTTTCTTCAGGGCGATGCTGGTCTGCTGCCTCTCCTCCTCCTGCTTCTGCAGCTCCTTCTCTCGCTCTGCTGCAATCTAAAAAACACAAACGCAGAATAAATCCCCACAATTACATACCAGATTGGAGGATGTAGAGGCTATGCTCACACTGCATGCTCAGTTATCATTATCCCCATGTTGACACTTTCACTGCAGAGTGCCTTTCAGATGCAGGCTCCAGGTGGACATAAAGCCTTTTAAACTCAGCACAGATTGCTTTCTGACATGGTTCAAGTGTCTGATGTATAATGGCTTTACACACAAGGACATGAACATATAAGTAGTCGCACTGTATTCTGTGTTTGCGCTGTACTCTATCACTTCTATCTAAAGTTCTGACCTTCAGCTTTTAGTTTAGTGTAATACAGTGTAATATTTCTGGTCCGAGATCATCCTGCTTCATTAAAAAAAAAAAAAAAACTGGAGGTAGTATGTATAAAAAGGGCCACAGTCCCTGTTCACTGTTCATTATGTGTGGGTGACATAGTGATATAAACTGTATAATAAATGTGTCCAATAGCTAGAGATTTTTCTTTACAAATACACCCAAGGTACCTATGTATCAATTGTGGTCAATGTTGGCAAATCATTTAGGCGGTACTGGATTTAAATTTTCAATTCATCTACATGATCATTTAACAGGTATTCTTTATTTCAGGTAAGGCCCATCTCCACTCAGAAATAAGATATTGTCATTAAATATTCACTTTGCTTGAGATGGCGGAAAGTTCGTCTGTCCTTAATCTCGGCTGAAGTCGTGTATGAACGAGGGCAGCTTGGGACATTCCAGCTAGTGTGGAAACTTGAAACCTAATAAACCTAGAATGGACTTTCAGTGAAGTCGGAGGCTCCTTGTGTCCAGCAGCTAAACGTTTACAATGAAAATTACTTACATATTCATAGGTTCTGGACTTTTCAATAAGGGAGGAGTAGATGTAATTTAAAAGAAATTAACAAGGAGACTGAACCTTTTTGTAGCAAAGCATATCAGACGCACATTATTTTACGAAGCAGAGTATGTTCACGTCTTAAAACATACCTGGGGGGATCTTAAATGGATTAATTCTGAAAGGTTTTTCGTTTAACATCACTGTATCCATTCAAATGTGCTGCCGTGAAGAACCACAAAAATAAGAAATGTGTCTCTTATACTTAAACTCTACACTGTTAATACATCCACATTGTAGGAATCAGCATACTGAACATATAGTTGTAGCACTTTTTATATCAGAGTTAGCATTGTTCACGTATGAAAACAAACACAAACCTGAGCATCAGCCTCTTCATACGGGTCCACGAAAACGGTCGCACTTATGATTTTGATCTCCGACTGCAAAACAAACAGACAAAAATGTAGGATCTATAAAGCATTTGACACACTCAAAGCACATGAAATATAAAAAAAAATTATGCTGGTTATCATTAATTGAGAATATCAAGCTCTGCTCAGGTATCAAATACCAGTGGACAAAAAGTAAATTAAGTTATTTGTGAGGAAAACTGAGACACTACCATCAATATAAGCTTAATATATTGTAGCTACTTATAATATATTTTTTACAGCTTTTGTTTTATTCATAACAAAAGAATAATACAACACTTCAGCAATGCAAGCACTGAACCTAGTCCATCATTTCTAACACTTCCCTCGCCTGTTTTATTTCCTGCCGTCCGACCTTTAGATGATCCATGTAAGGGTCAAAATGGCACTACGACTGAGCCTTGTACTCTTCAGGTGCCATTAATGTTAGTGATCCAGGGACTTAAAATGATTGTACAGTTGCACTCTGTAATTTGCACTGGACAGGGGTGTCGGCCACATTTCAAGATTGTAAAATGAAACCTGTGTAGAGATATTTCTCCATTTCCAGCAAATACACTCAATCCTAACCTTAAACATCACCAGTCATACCTTCGGCTTGTCCGTTTTGGGATCACTCTCCACGTTCTCCATGGCAGTGAGCGTCTCAAATCCTCCAACAATCCTGCAAAAGACAAAAAGGAGAAAACAAAACAAAAAATCCTTCAGTTATTACAATGACAAGTCTTCTACACATCTAGGTAAAGCAGCGGAGGCCCACACAGGTCCCACGTCGCTTTGATCTTCAACAGGGAAGATAAAACAACGGCTGCATATCCCTGACAATAAAATATATAATATATTAACATATCCTATATACAGAATGATGGGCTCAATCGTGACAAGAGAGCTGTGCGGTGGTTTCAAGTGACAGGATGAAACTAATTTAAATCCCTGTGACACCATCCATCCAGCTGAAGTGCCCTTGTTTTTGTTTCCATATAATAAGTATATCATTTGGCCTCATTTTATTCAGACAACAGCGAACACGAGTTGCTGTTGAAAGCAAATGTTTATGGGCTTTGTTATCATCATACTGGCCTTATGGTGTAAACACAGCAGAAATGAAAACAACCGCTGAGGATGTAGAGTCTGTTAGATGCTGAGGGCCAGAGGGCAATCTGTTAGCGACTCCCCCGGTGCGGAGCACTTTAAGACGTTGCTCTCACTTTGCTCTTTAAACGGCAAAGTCTTTATCCAGCTGCTCCTGTGGGGGCCTCCTGTTACCATGTGTGGAGTGAAAGGCCACGCACGCACAGCACGCCCAATAGCTCGCAGGGGGGAGCCTCTCAGGCCACATGTGCTCGGCTTCCACATGTTCGGATGAACACGGGAGCGCCCCCGCTTCGATGTCTCGCAGACCTTGTGAAATAGTTTTAATAGTGGGTTATGTCTTAGCACAAAAATAATTAGGGTGTCTCAAGCTTCCTCCTCACATTTTCTTTAAAACCTAAACGATCTGACAATTTGGTGCCATCCAGGATGTAGACGTTCAAGCAGTTTCCAGATGAGGAAAGTTTGAACAAAAGCAACAACGATCCTACATAAATTAACCCAGTGCTGAACTTTGTAAAAGTATTTCACGTTTAACTAATTAAATGAGACACATGGCTGTTTTGTGTTACACTGGGCAATAGGGCTGCAATATGGACATAAATCCTCTATTGTGGTATTTCTATTTTATATGGCAACAAAGATTTATCTTTATATAATAAATATTCAGAGGAGTCATCAGAAAAAGGATTTAAAAAAACAAAAACAGGAAAACAAGGAAGGGAGGTCTATTTTGAATTTAGCAAATTCAGCAAATGAAACATCCATTAAATCAGAGTACTTCATCATATTGATGGAAAAATATAAAAATCCAATATTGCTGGTCTTTGTTTCGCAGGATTACTTAAAATGTCCTGTTAAAGTAAGTAATGTCAGAGATACTAGCAACGCTATGACAAAATCTCACCTTAATCGGTATCATCATTATAAGAGAAACATTATGTTTTGTGACAAATTATTGTGAAAAGTGAGCCAGAAAATACATCTACCCTTTTCTGAGAGGATTATCATGTCGACCTCGCCAAAGAGATAAACACTAAACAACATCATTGAACTGCAATATAATATACACACACAAAAAATAAATCAGCCTGAGTGAGAATTAAGAAAGGTCTTAATATGTAGTGTGCTTATTACTGGAACCATCCCTCTTCTAAAGCAGGGCGGCCACTTGAGATGGACAGAAAAAAAGAACATTAGACATTTAAGGTCAAGTCATGTAGGACAACGAAAACTAAAAAACAGATATTTGAACTCATGTTGCAAAGACTCGGGAGTATTTTTGGCTGTTTATAAATTAGGAGGGATTAAAATGTTTTGTTTTTTTTCAAAACACATTCTGTGCAGCGCCCCGGAGGCCTGGGTGTGAAGGTGTGAACTGCAGGGTTAGGGTTAGGGTTAGTCCCAGGTTCGAATCTGGCTGGGGAGATTTATTGCATGTTGTTTCCAATCTTTCTCTCTTCATTTCTTGTCTGCTCTCTACTGTCAATTCTCTTGTAACTGCCTGAAATGGCCACCAAAGAATATTCTGTAGCCAGACAGAATATAATGGTGTATATGATCAGAGGGTAGAAAATATGAAAAATCAAAGCTAAAACAACACACAAATTCTCCTTTTACATCATTCTAAGGGCTCATCTTTGGGTTTTATACTACTGTTGACCAAAAGAAAAACACTGAAAAGGACAAGAAGAGCTCAGTCTGATTTGCATTTTAGAGAAGGTTTCTCTGTGCACATTATGTATAGATCAGGTTAAATGGACGACCAGCACCAGTCCCATTAAAAGTGCAAAGACTGTCGGCGGAAAAGATAAAAAGATGGATGCGGGGTTACAACAGAAGCTTGTTAAGTGTGCTGACCATGTGAAGAATAAGTCAGTTGAAAGCAGTCTGAATATTTTTAGACGACTGCCCAGGCTTTTCCCAAAAAGACTACCATTTAAGATCATGCTCGGCTCTGCAGAGGGAGAGGGAGAGAGAGCCATCAGTATAGGTTCAGCACCTATTAAATTTTTCACCGCTCTTTGCCAGAAGTCAGACGGAGAGTCACAATACTGTTTGCGCTGTCTGGAACTCCACACAACCAGACATGCAGTACAGAATATGAGTGGGAGAGAAAGACTGATAGAAAAAGGGCAGGAAAGAAGACGAGAAAAACAGGAGCTGAAAAGAAGAAGGTTGACCGACCGTTTCGTAAACAGCACCGAGCACTAAGCAAGCGTCTGTAAAAACATACAAGGTTTACCTTCCAAACACTGTGTGCTTCCTGTCGAGGTAGGTGCACGACCGGAACGTGATGAAGCTGTGAGAAAACGAAACATCACCTTAGCATACAACATGAAAAAATATCCGGTTACAATACACAGAATAACTTTAAATAACTAAAAAAAGTCTTTGCAAATGTATTTTTACTTCTCATATTAAGACATTTTAACCTGAAACAATAGTATTATAACATTGCCATCCACTGGCCATACAGGCCACAGTCACATAGGGAATTAAACTACATTAATAAACATTTCCTGAATATGGGGGTTAAAATGACATCAAGGAGAAAATTAGCTTAAAAGTAACTAAAAACCTCTAATCACCATTTTCAGATGTATTAAATAGGTAAATATTCAACAATAAAGTATGTTCTAGCTTTAAATCTAGACTTCTTCATGGAGAATATTTGTTGTTGTTAAAGAAACATTTGCCAGCTGTATATAAAATAAGTAGATGCCATAATTCATAAAGGTGTCTGTGCATTCAGTACATGGTATTGTGTTCTGACAGCACTGAATGTTTCGTGTCCTGTTTGCGTGTGGCGCCTCAGAAAACAAATCAAAAGAAGGAAGAGATGGAAAAAACTAACAAAAGCAGTAGTTCAAAGTTTAGGAAAAAAACACTTCTCACAATTGGGACTTGTTGGTGTTTGGACCAGAGTTTGCCATGCTGAGAACCCCCCGGCCTGTGTGGGACAGGTTGGGCCGAAACTCGTCCCTGAACGGTTTTCCCCAGAAGGATTCTCCTCCTGAGAGTGGAGAAAGTGGGTGAGGAAGGACAGATACGAAGAGACATAAAGACACACGGGGGAGGAGGGGGAAAACATTTTATCTGATCATTAGTGCGGGTAATGCTTGTGACAGACATTTCAACATCCTGAGAAAAGTTACTTTTTCATGATCCATTAAAGCAGTAATCCTCAACATTTGTCAAAATGTCAGCGACATCTTTGCTGAAAAGTGCTTACTGAAGTGAAGTTTTAGCACTTCACTTCCCAACCTGCTGGGTGATGAAGCTTCTCTTTTTTCTTTTTGTTTTTTGCTGTAGAGGACGTAAAGAGTTTGTGTAGGTGAAGACTGAATATTTGTTCAGATTAAAGTCCTGGTGACATGCAACAAAAAGCACAGGTGCGATTAATGACATGATGCTGGCTGCTTCCATTTCAGCACTGGTTCAGTGGAAAACTGTGCATTTAAATAAAATCGTGTCTCAGTCTTGTATAGCCGCTCCGGCATGAGACAGCTAAATGTCTGTCTTCATTAAAGGCACCCTGTGAAGTTTATGACCACGAATGACACTGTATATCAATGTTTGAGTGAGCAGCTCCCTGTTTTGCTTGCATCTTGCTTCTCTGCTGTACCAGCATGAATACAAGGACTCATGTCCGGCCTCAAGGATACACACAAATACACACATGCTGTGTTTTGGTGAGAAACACTGAATGTAAAAATAACTGAGTTTGTTTATAAGACATCTCTGCAGGGTACTTTTCATGTATGAACAAAAACATCCTTGTTAAGAAAAGGAGGAACTTTAAACGACAACTTCTCACTTGTTGTCCATGAAAATCAATTCACATCTTTTTGACTTTATGTTGGTGGTAGGATCAAAGGCATTTTTCATTTGAAAAAAAACAGCACTCTCAAGCAGACTTTCACTGACAGTTCACAGTGTTAATCTGTCACTTAATTGCACCATCTGGGATTTAATGTATGCAAGCAAAAATGAGTACACTTCAGGGTTTCGATATAGTGTTTACTTTTCAGCGCCATAATGCCAAATGTTTTTTTGTTTTGTTTTGTTTTTATTGTGACATTGTAAACCCATTAAGAGTATATTTAATTTGTATGAAAGTGGCAAAAATTACCAACTCTATCTCCCGTTTATTATAACTACAGGACTAGAGAAGCAGAAATAAAGCACCATGTATTTTCATAAGCCGCAAAAGACCTGTTTGCCCTTGAACATGGAGCCATGTTGAGAGCCTTCAGCTGTGAATCATTATTCAGACTGACTTCATCATTAAGAATCATCATGATGAGGATACAGGAATACACACTGCAGGAGCTTATTGGCTCCCAACAGGGGGAGAGGATCTGTCGCCTTGAGGTGTGTTTCACTGTCCCGCCAGCTGGTGTGTGTGGTTGCATGAACAATGTGTACATGTATAGGTGTAGTATGTACTGTATGTGTGTGTGTGTTTATGCTGGGGCATAAAAGCATACGACCAACCAATCAAGTCTTTGGGGCTTTGTGCAGTTGTCAGCTTCCCCTGGGTTACATTTTTGCATAATTTATAAACTGGCTGACATTTTACCTCTGTACGACTGGAACATAAATGAAGTGAGAGCCAGAGAGTAGGACGAGAGGAAAATGAATTCTCTTAAATACATCAAGCTCCTCTGCCTCTGATGTTACTCTAAATTCCTTAAAAACGACATCAGCAGTGCAAATTCTAATGTCGAGTCACAGAACAGGTTAAACAGGAAAGAAAGCAGAAATATGAAAACACCCCCCCACTGACTGACGGCTGTGAAGCATCGCCACTAATGAAAGCATTATTTAGGCATTTCAAAATACGTGAGCAATGTGCTATCCGGATCATAATTTGAATGTGTGTCTTGGATTTCATTTACAAGTCAATGTTTAAAACATTTCTTCCTCTAAAGTATCTGGTTCTGAAGGGTTTTAGATAAATGAGGCTCTTCTGAACTTGCAGAAAGCGTTAACGCTACAGTGAGCATTTCGCTGGATGTGTCTCTTTCCAATTTATGTACAGGCAATGAAAGTGAGGGATTCACTCAATGTGTGGAACATTTTTGTAGGGATTTTCTTGACACATAAATCTCAAAATCCGAATGTCGAGAAAGTATCACATCATGGTTCAATATCTCATTTTGCCATCACTACCTCCCACACAAAAAGAGGAAAGATGTGAGCATATCTTCTGGGGACAAACAATGTTCTGACTGTCTACAAAATACATGTTTTTTTCCACCCAGAGTTCCTGCACCTTCTGTTTATCTTTATAACTATGTGAGAAGACAAATTACTTATCTTCAGTCAAATAACAAAATGTGTCAGCCATGCTTTCAGCTGATAAATAAAGAAAGATATTTTAATCATGGAAGGAAGAAAAACAACATAATGAGTGACCTTCACATTAGTTGCTTGTGTAAGGTTATTACTCTTAATAATGCACAAAATTACTTACTCCACTACTTGCATGTTACAGAACTGTAAAACGCTTAAATCCATCTGTAATTTCCAGCTCGAGGTCTGTTCCTGGGTTGTATGTGCACGTTGTTCAGTCCAGGTGATGAGGAGAATTTTACCCACAGGCAAGGAATTCTGCACCTTCATAAATCTGTCATGGTGGACGCATTTTGCGTAGTGCTTAGACGCCCACAGACACAAAGCCCACTTTGTGCTGCAAACTCTGAGAGCTGCACGGACGACAGGAAATTAAGTGTATGGGGCCCCAGCAGCCAATTACACTGAGCTGCCTGTAAACTGGCTTTTAAAAACAGGAAAATTACACCAAATGCTGGTTGATGGTCATTCACCACACCCCCATTCTGTACCCTACACTCAACCCTTTGCCATCAGCATCAGCTCTCTGTCTTTGTCTTTGCCTTTGTGTGTGTGTGTGTGTGTGTCTTTTGTGCTCCCATGTGGCTTTGCAGGGTATATTTAGTAACACTCTTGACTTGCATCTTGAGCTGCAAGCAGTATTTACGCAAAGCTTCCAAAAAGAAACTATTAATAATTCAACAGAGAAGAGTTATGTAATTTAAAATGAGATTTAAGTGCAGTGCTCATCTTACCTGTGCCAGTGCCTGTGGGGTCCCCTCCTTGAATCTGGAAACAACAAAAAAAACTGTTAGATTTGACTGACGTACGTTGTTGCAATGAAAGTCAAATACATGTTTGTCCTGCAATTTCTTAAGACTTGAAAATGTCTGATTTCTGTAAAGTGGTCAAATGAGACTTTCAATGAATGATTTCACATTTTCTTTTGTCACACCTGGACACATGTTCCTTGTAAGCACCAGTAGCCACAAGTAGAGCAGCCTTCCAGGATACATGCCTGCATTGTTCATTGTTGGGGCTCAACTCCTATTTCTGTTTATATAGTGAAGCACTGCTCTGTGGATTACTTTGGGCTTCTTGTTTAAAGCTGCATGGGGAGTTTTGAGCACTTATGCTGCTGTGGAGAAATGTTTTCATGAGTGTGTCCATGCCCTGTTTGTGTGCACATGGACGTCACAAGTAAAACTGATTTCAAAGGAGAGAGCTTTTCACTTTTTTGGTTTAAACTTGGCCACAAACTACAAGAACAAATACCCATAACAGCTCATTTGTTGCATTTGCATTTCATTTAACTTTTTCAATCTGAGTGTGAAGTAAATCACAGGAAAGGCAACAGTAAAAGACTGGAAAGTGACGTGACTAATGCTCATTTCAAAACACATAAAAAAGTTTCACATGGTTGTAAAGTAATGTATTCAACATATCAACTACACTGTCAGACCATAAGCTCATATTGTTTAGTTTCATATACTATATATAAGGGTTAAAACTAAATGAATGGCACTCTAGTTTTTCCACTGCCATGCCACACTAGCCCGTCACTGCAAAATTGTGCTTTTAATGGTATTTTTAGTTTGCTTCAGCAAACACTATCAAAGCCTCTGAAGGCCTTGATGGTCCCTGCCTGAACAGAGACAGCTGATTTACAGAAACTGCAGGGCTGCAGTGTAATGTTCCCAGATCCCAGGTACTTTGACTCACGTGTCAAACACCTGCATCATACCAGTGTCAGACAACTCTCCTCACTGTTTGAGCCTGAGGGGCAGACGCCTGACGGGCCTCTCACATGTGAAAGTAAACCTGTCAAATTCTCAGAACTATGATCTCAGTTTGTTTAGTAGACTCACAAGGTTGCTGTGAAGGAAAAGAGGGCCACGATTCTTTTCCCATTAACATGCTTCTTTAAAAGAGTTTGTTGCTATGAAATTATTCTCTCCAAGGCCACCCTCCTCTCTTTTTCAGCTGTGTAGGATAAGTAAAAGGCGTAAGTGGCACACTAATTACGGATAAACAATTCACAGCCACCGTGCATGAAAACCACGGGAAAGTATGAAAAAGGTAAGGGTCCTCTTGAGACCAGATGTCCACTCTGAGCTACTTTAATTATGGGAGCAGCAACTCTGAAATACACAGACGAGCAGCTGATCAGAGAACTGTCATTTC
>JAOXYL010000086.1:12306971-12317279 GCA_028564955.1 Terapon puta | reverse complement strand
CACATAAAACACAACTCACCTGCTCGCTTCCCCCCATAAAAGTGTGTGTACTCTGAACATGTGATGTACCTGTACGGGTGATAAAACACAAAAACAAAGAAACAATTGAATGTTAAACTTTTAAATTACATTTCAAGACTGATAGCTCGTTAGCAGGCACAACTAGCCGGCTAAGCTAACAACAATAAACGCGTTTCAGTTGAGTGGCGTGTTGTGAAGGAGAACTTTGACACTTACATTTTATCCTTTTGGTGCTGTCGCTTCCCCATTTTGACTTTTTGCGTAGGTCTGAGAGATTATTTAGAATACAAACGGCAAACTCCGCCGAGAGAAAACACACGACCAGCTCGCTTTGAGTGACTTCCTGTTTACGTTCTTCGTCGTCAACGTCAATGACGGCACACCGCTTAAAGCAACGTCGCTTTAACGCCTCCTACTGGAAGAAGAGTCACATAACATTTTCACTCTGTCATTTATTAATTCTAACGCACTCAAAATTTCTTACATGCATCATTACTGTATAAAACAAGAGTTTAATAGTTGTTAAGTCTAAATAATCATTTAGATTCAAGAAACTATGCCAGTGATTCAACAAACAGAATGCCTGCTAGTCTGCAGACAATAGACTATAAACATACAAGCAATAAATAACTGACTTCTTTAAACAGCAATTCCCAAAACTCAAAGTCAGGAATTCTTCATCAGCTCTTTTATTTGACTGTTTTCCTGAGTAACTTAAAAATTCCTGCCTCCCATTGCCTCCACCTTGCCTCAAATACTACAAATAGTCAGAACTTATGCAGCTGCCTCAGTGTGATTTTTTTTACTTGTATAAAGTGGCTTATCTGCAGTCAGTCATATACACATCCTTGTTTAAATATTCTACACAAAATGCTTATCTATGTGTGAATTAAATTTCATCATCACAAACCCTTGAAAACTTTGGTCTGATCTTTGCAAACAATCATCTGCACACAGAGACAGAGTTTGCTTTATAATACAAATTTAGCATTATATAAGGTGTAGTGTTCATTACTATTTACACTGGGCTTACTGTAACCCCACTGTATTCATTTCTAAATATTATTCTAAATTTATTCTCATACTTGCCGTCTACTCAAGCACAAAAGACAAACAAAACAACAAGTACAGGAATCTACAATGTGTTTATTTTGTCTTGGCATTTAAATCATTGAAGGTGTTCTCACATTAATGGCTAATCATTTACTTCCTCTAACAAGAGAAGGGAGCAAACAAAAAAATGGTTAAGAGGCGTAAACCATGGCCAGGTTGGTTAGTAATGTGTGACGTGCAGCAGAAGGTACATTCAGATCGCCTGTTGCGTGTCCTCCGATGTATGAACACATTATACAGGTACTACCAACCCCCCCCACCCCACCCCGGCCCAAAACAGAAACAAAAGAACGAGGAAATAAAAACATGTAAATCGGCGGATCCATCATAAGCAGGAATTAAACTTCAAACAAAACCCTTTACTGATAAAGGATCGTGCGGAGTCGTGGTGTTTGGATATAAAAAATATAATACAGAGCAGCAACACTGCCTGCATACCTGAGTTACAACTGGCTTTTAGTTCTCGCCTCAGTCGTCGCCCTTCAACAGCTTATGAAGGAAACGCCTCAAGTGGAAAGAAGCGAAAACTTGATCACAAACGACACTGAACTTCATGATGCGACAACAATAAACGGCTCAGCGGCAACAACAAGTGGATGTTCTCGTCCTTGGCACTTCATCTGTCAGGCAGAACCGAACTTTGATGACGATTATGAAACGAGGGCTGGGTTACATTTATCCTGACGAACACACATTTTCATTAATGGCAAAAACAAACAGGAACTGGAGCACATACTGACAGGAAACAGCGGGGTTGAAGAGCCAGAGGTTTGCCAGTCCATTAAGCGGATAGTAGTTTGCTTGGAAAGTGCAATAATATGAGGAATCTTTCTTAAAGAGCAGAAGGAGGTTCACAACGTAGTTCCCTTTGAGAACAACTGAAGTCCTTATAAATGGTAAACTCGGCCGGCGTTTGCTCAGTACCGTCCTGAAAATAAAATGAGTGTCTTCTCCGATAAAATGTCTGCAGTTTTATAAAGTCTGTGAGTGTTCTGGTGAAAAACGAGGCCAATCACCGCAAATCCATCATGGACACAGTGTCGTCCGTGATGTTGACGTGTCCCGCGTGCTGAGAAGGAGAAACAGATTTCAGTAAGAGTTACGTTTGCATATTAACTCTGGTGGTTATAGAAATATAAAAAACATTAAAAGAAACAGAAATGAACATAAATTTGAAAAAAAGATTTGATCTCTTTCCTTTTTTAAGAACCTACCAATCTGGCAGTTTATTTTGGTTTACATTAAGTTTTTTCACCCTGAGTCAGCTAACTGAAGGTGTTTTTACTTCACCACACACTTACAGGGCCGGGTTATCTAAATTACAATTTAAAAAAATCTCCTTTACTTCTAATGTTACTCAAACTTACAATGTCATACAGTCGTTAGTCACCCTTCACAGTATTTCTGCTAGAAAATCTGTCAAACTTAAACTGCATTCGATAAGATCTCCACCTCTGAAGTGTTCTTTTCTTTGCTGTACTCACACTATGCTCTGTAGATTATCCACATTGATTTGAGTACACTAGTTTCTGGAAAAAAATTTAACTATTTAGCTTTTTCAATGTTCTTTACCCCCTGAACACATTTTAATTTGCCTTCATTGAACTGTACTATTTCAAAGAGAAACCTAAAAACCTGAATAGAGATGACTATAAATGAGAAAAGATGTATTTTTGTGATTTGGGAGATCAGACCAATTAAAACAAGACAAAATTCCGCCTGTGGTCTAAAATTATCACTCTCATTCCCACTGCAGTTTTTCTCAGGAGGTGTATTCAACCAAGATTGGATCAGGCAAATATTTCATTTTAATGAATTTTAATTTATCTGTTTTAGAAACTGGTTGACAGTTTTCATTTTAACAGATGTTTTTCCCACATTTGGCTTCAGAGTAGAGGTGCACTCACTGTAAACAGGGGAGGGTCTTTGCTGTGAGGGTGAAAGCCTTTCTGTTTACACGTGGAGATCTCCTCTGTCCCTCGTTCTGTCAACCTAAAGTAGCCGATTCTGTAAGACACAAAACATTAAAAAAACAGTAAAACATTTTAGCAAAGAGGGATGAAGCAGAATACTTTGGCATTGCACTGACAAGCACATCTAACAATCTAACATCTAACATGGTAGAGAGATCAAGCTAAAATCAACACTATGATCCCCCCTCCCAAATTTAATGTTCCCCATGGCAGGACACCGGCGATTTTCTGACTCACTCGTTGAACTTCGGCGAGCAGACGATCGCGATGGCCTCTGGCAGCATCATCTGGTAAGAGCAGTGCGTGTGGAGGTCGACGCTGGACAGGAAGGCCGTCTGTGTGGGGTGAGTCTGGAAAACATGGGAGGACAGACTTAAGTTTAACTGGTTTTCACCGCACAAACACAAACTGTATGTTTTACCTGACAATGTGACAAAAACAAAAGGGTACAAGTGTCAAAACTCAATATAGACATGAAATAAAAAAAAAACACTCGGGCAAAAGTTAAACCAGTGTAAAATGTGAATCTGATATTATAACTCATTCAATAATCTGATCACAATCTTACAAAATTCTGTTGTACCAGAATAAATTATGGATTTTGATTTACTTGCGTTAAGATTTTTTTTTTCCACTTTGATTTTTAAATTCAAACACTGAACATGTTTGTTTATGTTGTGTGAATTGGCTTATTGTGACATATATCGGTGTCTAAAAAAAAAAAGTACTGCTTGAGGCACACTGCTCGGCCACATGAGGTCTCATGACTGTGAATTTGTTGTTTATTTAAACATAATGTGTCTGCATCGCATTTCTGTTTGATGAAAATATTTTAGATCCTGAAATGATTCTTCCAGTCAAACCGAACTATATGAATGAATCTGAAATATACACCAGACAAAAGGATTTAATGCATCACATGTTCTCTTGATGTTTTTTCAGAGTGAATTTCTCTTTTGTTAAACGGTACAGAAGGATTAGCGTGCACTCCTGAGAATACGGATGCAGCGGTCAGAATTTCGCTCACATGTATCCAGCCCAGGGTGATGAGATCGTACTGGTCCTGTATGAGGAAGAGTTCCTCCTCATTTTCTGTGTCGCAATAGTCCGGTCCACCACACTGCTTTGGTACAATGACATGGGTCACGGTAAATGCATTTCGGGTCTGGAACAAACACAAAAAAAAAAAAGTTGCGCTATTCCATTGCTTTAAATTATGCAAAGCCACCATCTGCCAAAAAGCTATCCAAGGACTCTGTCTGAATAAAATTAACTTCTCTGACTGGTTTGCTGCTAGAAAAAATGCTCACTCATGCTCATAAAAACGTGGGAAGAGCTTAAAGTTAACCCGACAAAACAACAAACAAACCACAGCAGATCTTAAATGTGTCAGATTATGTACCACCGCTCTGTGGTGGGAGGTCAGCTGATATCTCGCTTATGTTTAAAATCTACAAATTCACTGAAGAATGAACAGGGAGCCTCACTCAACAATCCTGATTAGAAGACATGATGAAAACGCAGAAATTTAAATCTCTTTTATACATATACTCGTGCCTCCTGTATCAGATCTATTCAGAGGGGGATTCAGTGCTGCTGGTTCAACACAAACACTTCTGTTCCACAGTCTTACCAGTTTGCCGCACAGGATGCCACAAGTTTCTACGGCTCGGCTTGTGTTGGCCTCGGCCAGCCTCAGAAAGCTCCGGCACAGCTCAGCGGGAACAGCCAACTGCCGGAGGGCATCCACCATTGTATCTGCAGCAATCATGAAGAGAAATAAACAAAGGCTGAATGCAAAATTTGGATTCTTGTGATGTTCTGAAACAAGGCATGGTGTTAACAGGAAATGAAGTAGGTCAAGGGGAAAGAAATCAGCTCAGAAGAATAAATACTTTAAAGCAGGAGTAGGGCAGTATTTAAATCCTCTGTAGGCCGGCCCCTCATGGCAGAAAAAGATTAACTCACTGTTGTTCCCCGGGCTGACCAAAGAGCCGGGCTTGAGGGACCGGTCGAAGCTGGGCGGGGCAGTGGCAGGTGTACCGATGGTCGAAGGAGAACGATTATATTGGTTGTTTGTGCCGCCTGTCAGGTCACCCGGGCTCTGTGGGGCGCTAGGGGAGACCAGCGAGGGGCCCTGGATGCCTGGAATGAGGGGCGCGTCAGGGGAAGGCGTGACGGGCGTGGCGAACTCCAGGAGAACACGTTGGCGCTCCTTCTCCAGCTCCTGGCGGCGGATCATCTCCTCGAAGGCACTGAACTGCTCCTGCTCCCGCTGCCGTCGCTGCATCTCGGCCACGCGCTCCCGCTCCGCGTCCAGCGCTCGCTGCTTGGACTGCTCCCGCGCCAACGCCTCCTCCTCCGCTTTCTGAGCATACAGCAAACACATCAGGGACATGCAGATTTAGATTTCAGCAGGTTATCAACATAGATGTGACAAAAGCCTTGCAGATCTTTGACGTAATATCTCTTTCAATGAATAATATAAAATGTGATTATTCAAGGTCGTTGTCATTGGTTTACCTCCTACTCTGTCAATGAACAAATGGCTTTTTTATTACAGCTATGCAGTTACTGATTAATGTCCCAGTCAATTTAGGATAATGACACATTGTAAAATCAGAATACAATTATTACTGTGCTGTGACTATGTATTAGATATTTCTATTCATTACATTAAGTTTGGTGACTAATCCTACTGTCTTGCCATAAATCAAAAGTGCATTTAACATAACTTTTAACACCCACACACATCTCAGTGTGTCAGCAGTGGACGGACTGCTTACCTTTTTGACAAGATACTGTGCATGTTCTTGGTCGAATCTTCTCAAAAGAGCTTTTTTCAGAACCTCCGCTTGAGGAAATGCAACGTCCTTCAGTTTCTGGAACAGAAAAAGAAAGTTGAACTTCATTCCCTTTAAAAGAATTAAAATCCATCCTAGCAGACCACATAAACAACACGTACGTACCTTTAGTGTGTCCTTCTTTTCTGGGATGTTAGCGGTCTTGTAATCCCGATGCTTGGGAAGTTTTTCTATAAAGAGCCTAACGAAAACAAAAAAGTATCTTGTTAACAACGGATTAATATATTTTGTATTTGAGATTTTTTTTCAAATTAGCATTACTTAATAATAGTAGTTAATAGTAGATAACAGTAGTAGTAGTAACACTTTTCTTAAAACAACACTTTACCTACTTACTCTTTTTTTCAGGAAAGAACCAATCTGAATCCTAAAAAAAACTTACTTTTTTAATTGACTTCCTCCTTTCTTTTAAACTTGACACTTTCACCTACAATTTATTCAGTGTATTTATTTGTCTATAAAAAAATAAAAACTCAAACTTAGCAGGACCAGATCGATCACAGTGAAGTTTGATTGATTAAATGAATGTACAGCAGACAATCAAAAGAGATGATCAACAGCTCAGGCAGTCCAGCCCACCCTTCTGAACACTTACGTGATATATTTATTGTAAAGGACGAAGGCGTGCTCGATGTTGCCCTCCTCTGTGTAGACGTTGGCCATGCGGATCATCTCCATGCCTGAGCGGAAGTAGCGGCGTGGGGGCACGTCATCGTTAACTTCCACCGAGCTTCCCTTCTTGGTCAGAGCCCGGACTCGCTCCTCCGGCAGCAGGCTGACGTCAGTGTGATCCGCCATCGCCACAGCTCAACCTGGGAGACTGTGAAGATGAGTGGAAAGATTTAATACTGCACTGGAGAAAAATATGCACACTGCTAGTTGGAACATTTTTACACAGATAGAATGAGGAACTGCAATAAAATGCCCAACAGTAGATTTTTATGACTTAAAACGCCTTTTCAACTAAATCACAAAAAAAGGCTCTTTGATTGTGTCCCTAAAGGTATGCAATTATTTTGAGTTTTAAGTGAGGTTTTGGGTGGCTCTGAACAAGTATGTAAAGAAAAGAAACTTGAAACATTTCATTTGGAAGTGAGATAGACTAAGCAGAATATCTGCAGCAGACAGTGTACGGCATTCATCATTTCAGTGCCTTTCATCAGCATAAGCCACGTTGTTGAACATACAGTAGTTTGGAAATTTGTCTGTAAAGATACTGGGTTCCGTAGAGTAATAATCTCTTAAGTTTTCTCTGTTGAAGACATATTTTCCTTCAATCATGACAGAATTAGAATCTGAATAACTTTTTTTGCCAGGTTATGGCATCTGGTGCAGCAGACATTCAAAGGAATAGAGAATATAAATAACGATAAAAATGAATGAAATGCAAAGTCTGTAAATATAGTATACAGAAACATAAACATCTGTATGTACAGAGAAATATGGAGAAATATGTCTGGTTATGGTGGAGGTATACATTTGCATATGGCAGGGCGTTTTATAAAGTTGAGCAGAGCATACATTGAAATATAATGGAGTTATGAATGAAGTAAGCACTCCACACTGAAAGGCAACTTTAACTAAAAAAGTTAAAACCCAAATTCTTGAAAACACAACACAGTCTAGGGTGTTTCAAATTTAATTTTAGTTGTATAAAGAAGATATTTATTATAAATTAACAATTATCTGCTGCCTGAAATATCAATGTTTATAAACATTTCAAATGTATTATGGGCACACAAGCTTCATTTCTTTTTATTCTTAAGTGTGCATGTATGTTTTTGGTAAATCAGACCAGCGGGCGTGCGGGACCACACAATATGTCAATGTGTATGTAGCACAAAGAGGCAGTGTCTCTCTCTTCACACCCTGTATTGAGGCCACAACTCAGCCTAAAAATCACTGGCTGAGTATATTTAGAAAAAAGCTATGACTCTGCTAGGAGGGTCCTTTTGGTATGACTGGTGATTTCTTCTCTTTATCGATCAAATGAAGACAAACGTGAGAGTGCTTCATCAGCATGCTGACTAACAGTCAGCTGGCTCATATTGATTCTGCCATGACGGCCTCTTGGCTGGCCCTCAGAAACACAGTGTGTCCAGTGGCTCTGATAAAAGGGGAGAGGTGGAGGTACTTCAGGGTTTTAAGATGTTCAGTGTTTTATGTTTCCTTTGTATTTTTAAAAGAGAGAGAAATATTTCACATTCATTCAACAGTTATGCTAATTAATAATAATAAAGTACCAATCTAATGTCCAACCAACAAAATGATCAGAGACTGGAAGTTTGCAAAATTAGTCAGCAGTGCTCTGTCATTTATTCTGATACTGTTGTTTTTATGAGTAAAATACATTCATCCAAACTTTTCTAGGAAAGGTAACATTAAGCACTCAAAAACACATAAGTCATGCATTACAAAAGCTGGCAATGCAAATAAGTACAATTTTGACGTATTTGTGGTTTACTGGAGTGTCTCCATTTGTTATTACTTTAAAACTTTACTTCACTACATGTCAAAGTGAGATATTGATCTTTTTACATTTATCTGACAGCTTGTAGTGTTACATGCAAAAGCAACTTGTAAAACATGATACGCTGCCACAGTACATAATGTTTACTGTTTCTAACGGCACCTTAACCAGCCAAAACTTTTCATGAAGCTGAAATTTTAAATAGCCGGACTTCAATTATAGTTGAGTATTTTTCACAGTAATTACTTTAACTTTTAAAGAGTTTTAAAGAGGGCAAATACTCCATAGGTGGAGGTTGTTTAAAAATATACAATTAGTGAAATTAAAATCTAAACAAAGAAATAGATCCAATGTGTATTGCTAGCCTGTTGTACAATACTTCATGTCAGAAATACTTCAAATGCCACTGAGGCTTACTGTTCATCTGAGATACAGTTAATGGAAAAACAAAACACGAAACTGTGTGGGCCTTTTTCAGCTCAGTCAGAGAGACACAACGTTACTCTCCCCTCTTTGACAAAGTCTTTACTTACTCATTCTGCTTGTACAATCTGTGGCTTATAAAGGTGTATGTTTTTCCTGCCCGGGCTCTTCATATCTCGCTGTCACTGAAGTGATCAATGTCTCTGAACGACGTCGCGTTAGCCACTTAGCTAACTTAGCAAAGACTGGCTTCTCTACAGATCGGGCTTCGTAAAAAGGCAAGAAAAACAGAAACCATCGGGGGAACTTCATCCTCATTCTTACCTGATCGAGCCGTAACCAGGAGCCCCCAGAGTCCTACATACAGCTGAGTGAAAACACGGTCAAATTACAGAGAGCAGGTCGCTTCATCGGGCTGCGCCTACAGCATCTCTACACTTCCGCAATCAACACAACTTCCGCCTGAGATGACGTCACGGTAACAGAGAAAGATATCAATATCAGTGGTTAATTAGTGATCATTAATATCTCCATTTATAAATAGCCGCCATGAGAACGTACTTCTCTTTGTGTGCGTAGTATTCACATTAAGATTTTATTCTCTTTGGGATATTTTTGGATTTATTGCTGTTTTATTTCAGTATTTTACTTTGATCTTTAGAAGCTCACCGCTGCCAGTAGTGAATAAATAAATAGATACACATTTTTAATATTTCTTTAAAACTACTAGATTAGATTCACGGTCATCCACGTCATAAAACTTTTTTAACTTTGCAAAAAAAGAAATAAAATGTTGAAGGTGCTGTATAATATGTCATTGTGAGAAGTTATAACATATAAAAAGTCAAAATGAGATTTTTGTAGTAATGACACAAAAATCTCATTCATTTAAAAAAAGATGTCATGTAGAAAAGAATGGATATGTTTGCACATATGTACATATTATTATGTTTGGGCTAATACTGTGTTTTTTATGAGGGAGACACTGGAGTGATTTATCAATTCAGGTGTTTATTTGTGTTTTATGAATCAATATATCAATTTAAGTCATTTATACAGAACCTTTCAAGCAAATGAAATTAAATTAACAGAGCTCTAAAAGTGCTTGGTAAAACATGGGATGTTGAAAATAGAATTTAGAGGGAAATGCAAACCAAAACAGCCAAAGAGGCACAGTAAAAGACAATATAAGCAATAAAAACAACAATAACAATAACAAGTTTAATTAGGAAATAGTACACAGAACAAATGAATTTTAAATGTTAGCAAAATAAAATACAATAAATAAATATAAAAATATGTGTTAAAATGCTGACAGAATTCAACAAAATCGAATAAATAATTAAATAAATACTGATTATAGCAAATAAAGTATACTTTTTAGCTGAATGCGATCTTCACCAATTCGGATGCTTTCGCCTCTCAAAATAATAATAATAATAAT
>JAOXYL010000086.1:12262287-12294569 GCA_028564955.1 Terapon puta | reverse complement strand
TCATTTTGTCTGCATCTTTCTTCAGTATCTTTAAAGCTAATATACGCTAAAAAATGAGCCTGCCCACTTTGTGTCTGATTTTTATCTGACTGGGCACTGAATATATCTCAGCTAATTCATTTTTCAAAGTAAAATGTTAAATTCTTTTGCCTGGTAGACTGATGGGTTGGGAATGTTTTCATTTTCAGTGCTTGCCAGCAGACACGCTGGCTCTCTACAGATTCAGCGAACAGTCACGGCTGGATGGGAAGGGCTTACAGGAGCTGTGCCCCACCATGCTGCAGCAGCTGGATGCTGGAACCTGCAGGGCGCAAAATAATGAGGAGCAGAGCAGCGACACCTACCCCAGACCCTCAGACGCTGAAGGTGAGCGCTGACTTGTTACCAAACACTGGAGATGTTTGCTAAATTTATTGAAATGATCATCAGGTTTCATTCTGTTGTCGTATAAAGGGTAAGGCCGATCATATTCAAAATGTTTCTTAATATCTCCAAGTCTAATATAAAGTAAAACAACAACAACTTTGAATTGGTCCAGCCAACTGATATTTTATCTATCGCCAAAACCTGAGATACTCCAAATCTTTGCTCCATATACTCCAGTTGGCTGAAGATACAGTGCCCAAGTTATAAAATTATTTAGACTTTTTTTCTCCCTAAATGAAAGAATATTTTTTAAGAGTTAGATCAGTGGGCTTGGAACTGAGAGGATCCACTGGGAGACTGAACAACATTCGGTTGGACTTGGTCTATATGAATACAAAATATATGTATTGTGTGTTGGTACTTTTTGACAAACTTGTGATGGTATTTATGTTTTCTGTTGATCAAACTTTACAGAGTTTTCACAGCCTCTTTATCTGTTCATTGTATATTTTAACTATTTTTCTCCTTCTAGAGGGATCACATTATTATTTCTCTCAGTTACATGCTACATATTATTCACTCTGCTTTCTCATATTTTACAACTGTATTTGAAGTTGAAATATTACCAATGAAAACCTCATGCAGTAAGACTGAAAAAACACATTGCTTCATCAGATCTGATCTCCAAACGTGTGTTTCTTTGCCTAGAGATAGTGATATCACAATGTCCCCCAAGGACACGAAAGCCAAAATAAGCATGCACACTTAGCCAAGGCTCAGATTGTATTTCTCATTTTGGCTTAAAAACCAACACTTCCTGTAGACTCCACACTCCTGCCTCAGTCAGCACATCTGCTATGTGGCAAAGATCTCATCCAGGTAAAAACAGTCAGACAGGAAAGCATCACAGCGACAAGCTTTTCTTTCCTTGGCTGCTGACCCAGTGTAACTTCATATAGACTGCAGACTGTACACACCCAGTAGGACGTCCTTGAGAGCTCTGGAAGCCATTTTGGCATCTGTATCCAAGTACTTGGAAATGTGGAGTGCAGCAGAAGCTGTTGACTAACGAGCCTTTGAGTTTGTTTTGAATTGAAGCTAAATTGGTCCTGGAGTATGTAGCTGGTATAAAAAGCAAGTTAATGACAGACTTGGAGAATTTGGTCACCTCATATGATCTGCCCTCAAGGCTGCAGCATAACTGATGTCCGAATGCTGCGAAGCTGTGGGAATGTTCTTAGTGCTTCATTAGTTTCCACTATAAGAAACTGTTTTCTATATATGTGATGACTGTGACCCTCAAAGGCTTTATATTCTTCTTTAAACTGATTGTGTTTTGTTGTAGCCCTGCTAAGTAAGCTCACAAATTTTAATTATTACTTTTAATCCAGTTTATCTCGTCCTCTGCCAGTAGGGGAGAAAAGGTCCAGTCCAGACCTCTGGCTCTGTCTTTCCTGTCTTTCCACTGACAAATTTGTTTTCCCTTATCATCCACTCATGTGCCCTCAGCTCGCCTCAGCTTGCCCCTGCAGGCAGCTTATTTTGGCTTGAAAGCTGTTTTTGTTGCTTGGGCTGTGGAGATTCCAGCAGCAGGGAGGCAGATGCCATGGAAATCCATCTCTATTGAAGATCTTACAGTCTCATATCCTGATCTTTTCCTTTTCCTTTGTTATATAAATGTGACTTTTGTGCAGCCTTTTTTCTTTTTCCACCTCTGCTCTTTGCCCCATACCTTCTTTGAGCAGAATTACTGAACATGATAAGTATTTACCACTCTAGATGCTGGTAGAATTAATACATTTAGTACCTCTTGGTTCAG
Organism: Terapon puta; assembly: GCA_028564955.1. Classification (NCBI taxonomy): domain Eukaryota; kingdom Metazoa; phylum Chordata; class Actinopteri; order Centrarchiformes; family Terapontidae; genus Terapon; species Terapon puta. The sequence continues at coordinate 12,292,384 of JAOXYL010000086.1, read as the reverse complement.
TCCTGGGCCTTGTGTTTTTTGTCTGTATGTGCTGCCATGAGATTATTTCATTTGCAAACATGGAATCTGTTATCACTGCTCTGCAAATGATACACAGCTCTAAATCTTTATGTCTTTACCTAATGGTCTAAGCCTAGTCAACAATCCTGTGAGTAACTTTACATTTCAGAAATGGATTACTGATTTGAGGAAAATATTGCTCAGTTGAGAAAAGAACATAAATTTAGTTTTTTGGGGTACAGAAATCAAAGTAGAAAAAACTAAAAATTCATATTTTCAAAATGTTTGAAAATATTATTTGCAAAATTGTATATTTTTTATCACAATCTGTATCATTTTGTTTTTTTGTTATCCAGAGAGTCTTAAGCTGAACCTACATCTTATGAAGAAGTCTACCACTGCCTACCACAACCACAATAACCTAATTTTTATTTCCTGTCTCACTGCAAAGAAGCAATCTCAGACCGCAGACTAGATCATCAACCTCTCGCATTAACACTTTCTTTTTCATAAACTTCACAGTCTCAAATACAAATGGCACAATTTTTTTTAATTGAAATACACTAAGTTTATTTCTGTTGCACAGGTCACAGTCAAGATGGTCAAGTGTATTTATATTTTATGGCATATATATTCTTTTTCTCTCTTTGTACTTTCCCCATGTTTCTCTCACTTTTGAGTTGCTGTGACAAAATAGTATCCCTGATGTGGTTTCAAAGCTAAGCAATGTTCATGGGAGTTTGTTTTAATGTTTCACCTTCCTCTTCCATCCAACCTCTTTGTCATTCAAACCCCTAGTGTGGGGCTTTTCTTTCCTGAGCGTGACTGTGATCAATGCCTTCTCCCTCACTGGAGTCTTCATCGTGCCTCTCATGAAGTCCCGCTACATGAAGTATGCGCTCTCCTTTTTCATCGCTGTAGCCATTGGCACGTTGTTCTCCACTGCCATCCTGCAACTGCTGCCAGAGGTTTGCCAACCATACATACATCTTTCCATCTACACCTTTTTATCCATGCATCCCATATGTTCATGGGAAAGAAACACAAGGTTGAAGGTCCCTTTAGTTCACCATAGTGCCATGCGGCTGTTTTCAACACTATAGTTCACCTTTGGCCAAGAGCTCTTTTGTCTGTTCTATTTCCTCCCCTTCCTGGCTTTGTTTTCTCTCTGCGGTGTTTCTTGGGCTCTAATAAGTACTGTAATATAAGGCACTGTGGTTTTGCTTTACTGTCACTGCATCACCGATCATCTGGCAGGGGTTATATTTGTGTTCATGTTTTTATCTGTGTCTGCACCTTCTCCTGGCACCGAGATCTTTTTTTTTTTTTTTCCTTTTTCCTTCCTGGTTCAGCTCTGTCTTCTACCACTGCAGCATGTAGAACAGCTAAACAGAGTTGATAGCAGTAATTCATTTTGTTTTTTGGCTTTGGGATTCATAAGTTTCAGTTTGTGCAAGACAATCCTGGGGAAATGGAGCACACAACCCTCCCTTCGTCCTTCAAATTGAAACGTGACCCCTTGTTAGCAGTGCTCCTTCTGCTACTGTTGGGCTATTTAAAGTTCATTTGCCCCCTTTTGTATCTGCAGTGATAGTTTATGTTTACCCTGAGGCTAGGACAGTGGTGCAGATGTACCTGAGTGAACAAGGACAAAGCGTTTGTGTGCGCGCAAAAGGCTTGGTAAACTTTCATTTCACCATTATCACCCCTCTCTCTATCAAAACAAAATGCATGGGGTTCAAGGACTGCTTCAAAGAACAACACATGATTATCTTCAAATGCAAATGAAAGGTGGTGTGACTTCTGTTGATCTATTTTCACTGCACAGATTAACTTGTTGTCCCTGGAAAGACCTGCAGGTGTCATTTGAAATCTCTTTATTGTTCTCAGGTTGATTTCATTCAAGTCTTCCTTTCTTTTCAGGGAATTAAGTGGTTGGTGTTCTCCTAGATTTTGTTCCTAACCGTGGTGATTAATCTGATAAAAATCTGTTCTAAACTAACTACCTCTCTCCCTTTTTTTTTCTCACCTTCCAACTTGTTTCCTCCTTCTCTCCGTTGATCAGTGTGGGGTTATGGGATCCTGTGTGTGACACTGATCTCTCTGTGTTCGCTGGTCGGGGCGAGCGTGGTGCCCTTCATGAAGAAAACCTTTTACAAGCGACTGCTGCTCTACTTCATAGCCCTGGCCATTGGCACGCTGTACTCCAACGCCCTGTTTCAGCTCATCCCAGAGGTAGCGTTGACGCTGCTGTGACTCACTTAGCTGCAGCTCCTTCACAGTGCCTTAGTTTCTATGAATTTGCGAAAAAGAGCTGTGAATAATGATTTTACATTTTGCAAATGGGGTTGAGAAAATGTTATTGTCCAAGTCATATATGAGAAGCAATTCATTCATTGATATTCACTGATATGAATAGGGTGAACAAAGTCATTGAAACACCTATCCAAAAAAATCATACAGTTGAATCAATGCAGCTCTAAAACAGGTTCAACAAAAAACCTTTATGTAGGGAGTATATATATCTCCGGACTGTTATACTTTGTAAGTTTTAACTAGATGCACAAAAGAAATCGCTAAGTGTATATTATGATTCAGAACATTTTACAGAAATTCATAACTTCATTAAAAGGATTGTTAACTAACAAACTTTTTGGTCTTTATATCACCCAATTCGACCTCATAGCATTTTCTTTGACTATAAGTGGTCGATTGAATTACTGCCATTGATGAATGCTGTAATTTCTTAAATCTAGTACCTGAAAGATTGAGATGTATTTATAGATGGGCAAACACCTTCTAGTAGTAGCTAAAATACTTACCTGAACTGACCATTTTTGCAGTTTTATATTGGTTTTAAAACATTATGAAGCTCTTGGTGTTCTTTTTCACTCACCACATTCACATACTCAGAGGAAATTATTGTAGTTATTGCAAGAAATCAGGTTCAAGTAGTAATTTTAAGTGTATTGTTAATATTTGATGCTTCAGTTTTTGTTCACCCTTCGAAACTAACTTTTAAAGTAAATATGGCTCTAGTCCAGTTTCTACAGAGAAGGTTCAGCTGTGAAATGTACTTTGAATCTTTTACTCTCATTAATCAATTCAGGTTTTTCATTTATTTAAAGTTTAATATGTCAGGTTACTGATAGAGGCTTAGCTAAATGTCAACACACTGACTAAAGTTCAAAGTCATAATGACATAACCCTCAAATACAAGCAGCTGTGTGACATATTTTTAAATGGTGTCTAGACGGTGTGCACTCCCAGATTTACAGCTGCTGTGCTGAGCTGTTGGTTAATTCATTGCTCCAGTTCACCTGGGATGAATAGTAAGAAGTAACATTTGTATACTTTAGAGCTGAGGGAGTTTTATGGTTGTTTGTGTCTACCAAAGGGGAGATGATTACATACATAATTCAACTTGTCCCACAAATTAGAGCCTGCTGTGAAATATTGTTGCAGTATCTTTAAAAGAACGTCAGCTGGAGTTGAGGTTATTGTTCTCTTATTCATTCAATGGTGGACAAAAGTAAAACCACCCAAAGACTTCAGCAGGCTGAAGTTTTCCACAGATATAAAATTGCTTTTCATCAGCAGCAGACACTGACAGCAAATACAAATATGTGAAATCACTTTCTGCCCACCATCTGACTACACACCTAAGACTACTAAATGTTCACTGTCAAAACCTGCTAAATCATGAGCGTTGAATTGAAATGTGCACATTGAGTGATGTCAGGCATGATGATGTAGTAATTGTGACTTTAGATATCATCACAAGCTAACACCACCTTCTTTCTTACATGGCAGGCCTTTGGTTTTGACCCCATGGTTGATTTCTACGTATCCAAGTCTGCTGTGGTGTTTGGAGGCTTTTACCTCTTCTTCTTCACTGAAAAGGTCCTCAAAGTGCTTCTCAAACAGAGAAATGGGGTGAGTACAAGAGTTATATGAACTTCACCATGTATTGTTTTTATGTTTGCCGTAAGTGGTGGGTAAAATGGCAAATCACACTGGCAGCATACTGTGTTGATCTGAAATAGTCAACTTTACAAATAATTTATGTGGAAGGCCTGAAAGCCAGAGTCAGTAAAGGCCACAGAAGTAAAAGAAATGTTTCTCAAACCCAAACTGAATGTGAACTGAATGAAAGTCACACAAAAACTAATATTCTACATGAAAGCACCTTTACAATCATGAACTAACCACAGATGTTTGCAGTGCTTTAAAATGAATTTGACCCGATAAAGAGGGGAAGCACTAAATTAACATCTCTTAAATATTTTCAACCAAACTGCACTTTGTGTGCCTCACAGAGCTGGTTTTTAAACAGCTTGTATCCAGGGTCGGCACACAAAGACACAACACAGATGAGTGATGAGCATAAAAGTCCAAAACAAAGACTGATATGACCTCTTTCAGTTTCCTGTCATTTTCCGGTATTGAAGAAGAGTTTAGACAACCCACGTTGACAAGTTTAACAGATCATGTTACAGTCAAGCAATATGAGACTCGGTGAGCAATTCGAGTGGAATCAGTATCAAGATATTGCTAAAAATATTTTCTGGCACCAGTGTATGTCATGAATATGACAATTGTACACAGTAATTGCATGTAAAATAAACAGTTAAGTGTTTATTGCTAATTTTAATACTTTAGACAGAGAATTGCAACACAATTAAAAAAAAAAAACAAAACTGATTAGTGTCATGAAATCTGATTCTACTAAAATCAGTGAATGATGAATTAATCATCAATTAATTGATAACTGATAAGACAAGAATTTAATTCACTGAACATTCATATCTTTCACACCAGAATGAATTGGATTGAACTTTCACAACAATTCCAAGTTTATCATGTACAGATTGTTTTATTTCATTCATTTGTCCCCCAGCATTTATTCAGGTTAACACAAAAAGCCACATTGTTACATTGCAATTAGGCAGAAAACCCTTTGCTCAGAATATGGTTTGCTCAACACACCACCATAACATAAAATTAAATTGCTCCTACTTATCTGTACATCAGTGGCAGGTTTAACCAGTTGGACCGGAGCTTTGGAAGAAGAGGCACTGGCAAAGTCCACAGTCCTGCCCTCGAGACTTTAAATAGATACACACCCCCCGTACTGAAAAGTCAATGGAAAAAGATCATTTGTCTCACTGGAGATGTTTGGCTTTGAAGAATTCCTTATGAGTTATGTTTTGTGTCCTTCACTCGTATGTCAACGTCACTGACTTTTGTCACAAAGTTTTACTCTGCTCTAGGGCCTTTCCCTTCGGCTGTTTCTGTTTCAGTGAAGAAACTTGATTGAACGCACAGATTGCTGTGGCTTTTGATAGTTCATTAATTAACATTATTTAATTAAGTCTTTTATCAAGTATAAATGTTGAATATTATGTGGCTTTTTTAAATAGTTTTGTGTTTTAGAATAGGAGTTTGAGATACAACCATTTTTAAAATGTGTTGATATAGTACACAATTTATGCATTAATCTCAAAAAGCATAGAGGTAATAATGGAAACAATCACTTAACACTTGTCATGGATGAGGTTTATTGGCTGCATCTTGTCCAAGCATTGGTGACAAGCATCAGTGAAGGGCTCTTCTGCCCTTACATGATTCTCAAATCTGATTCCTCCCTCTACAAAGAGCATTCATTCATTTCTGAGGTGTAATCTATTTAAAATGTGAACTATATCAGTGGGGTTTTTTTTGGCTCTTGACCACTTGCCAACTGTGCTTATTTGCACAGTATAGGAGCCCTATGTGGCAGTTGCTTCAACAGTTTTCCAAAGCTGAAAAACAGACCAGTATGTCTCTTCAGTGAAGGGACGTCACCGTTTCAACTTGACTAGACTTGCTGATCTAAATTAAATTCTAAAATAATCTTGACTGACCTAAGCTGCAGATGTTCATACAACTTCCCTCCAGTGCTGCTGATTTCATTCTTAAAAAGCAGCGAGGAGTCCACAGGGGCGATTGCGAGACAGTTGCTCCACCTTGTGGTCAGTGTGTTTGGAGCCATATGGTCCAGTCAACCTAATAAGCGGCCTGTACCTCGACTGATCCAATTACAGACGCTCTTTGACCCAAATTAGCACCTGTGACTCTGCTGCAACTTTGTTCCTTTCACAGGAAAAGAAAGGATATGTGGATGAGAAGCTGTAAACTGGAGTGTCAGAGAACCTATCGTGGTGAAGTGACCTTGAGCAAAACAGCCATTTATTCTGATTCCAAGAGTTTTGTACTAAACTCAGTCTGACCTGTGTCCTTGCAAACTACCTGACAGACTTAATTTAGGTAGTAGACAGTATGAGAAACCATTGTGGTTAATATCATCATTGGATGGATTTGTGTGATTTTAGATTTTTTGTGTTCATTATTGCATCTTCCTAGCGGCAATAACTGACTTAATGGCTATTTCTCTTGGGGAAACATCAGCAGAGGATGTTTAAATGGGTCCAAAATGGTATAACAACTTGAGGAAGCTTCAATGAAACACCATGTTAAGATTAATTTTCTCTCTGTTTTCAACTATTAATTGGCTAAAGCCCAAGGTTGCTTTGTTTTGTCAGGAAGGAAATGTCCACTAACACTGGATCTGTGTTCTCTCTATCTCTCAGAGCCATGGTCACAGTCACTATCCCGGTGCAGATCATTACTCGACACCCGACGGGGACGTGGAGGAGGGGGAGAAGGAGAAGCTGCAGCAGAACGGAGAAGCCAGCAGTCTGGCTCTGGGCAAGGTGGACGCAGGGGAGGGCGAGCTCATGCTCAGTCCTGCACAGACCCCACAAGTAAGACTTGATGGAGGAGAATAAGACCTGGATTCGGGGAGTTGTCATTGATGTTTGTTGCTCATTCTGGGAATCACTGCATTTTTATTTTCTTAGTCACCTATGCTTTAAATTCTTTTTGCACTCTTATTATCAGCTGAATTCCTAAACATTTTTAGCTGCCCTTTCTGCACATATTCTATCTAATGGCTGTCCCTTACCCTCCTCCTCCCAGGACTCCCAGAGCCCAGACAGCGGGGGGCGGACTGGTGGCGGCGGCTGCTATTGGCTGAAGGGGACGACCTACTCTGACATCGGCACGCTAGCTTGGATGATCACTTTGAGCGACGGCCTGCACAACTTCATCGACGGCCTGGCCATCGGCGCCTCCTTCACCGCCTCCGTCTTCCAGGGCATCAGCACCTCCGTGGCCATCTTGTGTGAGGAGTTCCCGCACGAGCTGGGTGAGTCCGGACAGGTTCTGACCCAGCAGACGTTTGCTAGCAGTTGGTGCCTCGAACGTCTACTGAGCTGTGATTCTCACCTGCAGTCAGTGTTCTTGTTTATTCAAGTTTTGGTGTATTCAGGTTAAGAAAAAGTATTCTAAGAACTTTTTACTTCTTTTTTTTCCTTTTTTCCCCAAAGACAAACTACTTGAAGCATCAGTGCTTGGCAGAAATCTGTAGTTGAACTGTTTTGATACATGTTCTTCTCTTTATGTCACCAGGAGACTTCGTGATCCTGCTGAACGCTGGCATGAGCATACAACAGGCTCTGTTCTTTAACTTCCTGTCGGCTTGCTGCTGTTACCTGGGCATGGGCTTTGGCATCCTGGCCGGCAACAGCTTCTCCCCCAACTGGATCTTTGCCCTGGCGGGGGGAATGTTCCTCTACATCGCCCTGGCAGACATGGTCAGTTTTTGGAGGGGGATAAGGTCAGACGAATGAGCTGTAAGATTCGATGTGTTCTTGAAAGGGTTTTCAAACGTCACCAGACTCCTTTAAGTACTTGAAGTTCTCCACTTTGACATACGAGGAGATGTCATTTGTTGTTTTTACCATCTATTACCTGCTTAGCTGCCCTTGAGCCACCTAAAGAAAAAAAAAACATCCATATTGAAAGACACTAAAAAGACAAAGACAAACAAGGGAAAAAAGGCTTTTGCAGAATATTTACAAGCAGTGTACCCTACATATTTATGTCTTCAAATGTCACACCTTGTTTTAATTTTCTTAAAACTGTTAAAGGGGAAAGTGTAACGTCCTTCTCTTTGTTTTATGCATTTTCAGTTTCCAGAGATGAACGAGGTGAGTCGTGAAGAAGAGGACGCGGGCGGCAGCAGCTTCCTCCTCACCTTCGCCATCCAGAACGCCGGCCTGCTGACGGGCTTCTCCATCATGCTCCTCCTCACCACCTACTCTGGGCAGATACAGCTGGGCTAGCACCGGACTCCTCTGGACCCTCTCCGACCAGCGTGAAATTAAACTGATATGTCGGCTGGTTCCTGCTGGTGTAAACTCACCCCAGGAGAACTTTTTACTCTTTTATTTTCCTCCCATGTCAGTTTTCAGGACCCAGGTGTTTGGGGAGTTTGGCTGCTGTGCGGCAGGTACGCACACTCCTCTATCAAAAAAAAATTCTGAGTAGCCGTTCGTGTGCAGTTCTCTGATGCAGTAGATCCCTGACTGAGGGATAGGCAGCCTTCTTTTTCATGTTTTATCAACCCTTTCCTGACAGCTGCTCCCTCTAACAGTCTGTGAATACCAACCGAAGCAGTGTTCAGCCTCCAGAGATGGGTGGAAGACTCCCTCGCTGAACATGAACTGACGTGCAATACTCACCTAGTCGCTCAACCTTCACCCCATTTCCCCGACTACTGATCAGCCATTTTGGCTCCAGCTCTTATGTTTTTTTTCTCCTGTCGTCCTTCCCTCAGCGGATGTCATTGAGTCTCAATAACTGAGATTCAGTAGATATAGAGTATTTATATCACTATGCCCTCAACACTTCCTCTGGAGGTGGGAAAAGCACAATCAGGTAACAGCAGCTGTCTTTATCTTTCTGTTTTCAGATTTTAACGCCCCCTTCTTCCCTTTCCCTTCTTCTCATTCTTTTCATTCCATACCAAAAACAAATTGTACAGACCTGAACTGGAATTTTAATCTCATTATACTGACTTCCAGCTGGACTTCATTGTTTGTGTGTTAATGTTATATTTTTTTATAAATGACGGACATAATTATCGATCAGACCTTTCGAAGACCAAAAATGGGCCGACCATTGAGAATGGTGAAGGGCTACACAGTGGCGTTTGGAAGGGCACACTTCGGCTTCAGTACGGACCTGTCTACGGCCTGCAGTGGAGCTGCGGTCCCACGTGTAAGACTACATGAAGTCCCAAGTTTGATATTAGTGGCTTTATCCAGATGAGACGCAGCAACCCTCCTGTGCCCACTGCAGCATCTCTCCATATAGTTTACCATCTGTGCCCTTCATTAATATAGCATTGAATACTTATAGTTTTTTTATTCCTTGTATTCTTGAACTCAATGTGCAAATCTGCAGTTTTCGCACATCCCATAGACTATTTTTCCCAGAATTCTCTATTCTTTTACTGTACAGTAATCGTTTGAGCAAAATACTGTAAACTGAATCATGTAAACATGCACACTTCGCCTGCTGGTCTGTGACCATATCCATATTAATCACACATAATACTGACAGAAAAATGAATTTACATACTGTATCTAGTTAGTCTACGACAAACCCTCTGATTCTCTGAGTTACATTCTGTGGTCAAAAGTGTGTGGACCCTAACTCTCCTTGAGTAGATGAACCTTTGCTCTGGGGTGGTTTTTTTATGTTTTCCCTCAAATATGACTTCTACTCTTTACAGAGTCACAGAGCCAAGCAGCTGTTAAAGAACGATAAATAACTAAACAACTTTAAATAACCCAAAGGATCACTCAACAGTTCTGAATCCTCAAAGACAAAATAAAATTCTTTCTGCTCCAAGATGAGATTTTTAGGCTTCTAAAGGTCATCGTTTCTTTCCTGAATCACAATCTGGGTCTAAGTTAAGGCTTGACCCCTTGTTTCCAATTGTTCTGTAACTAGAAGGCAATTAATCCATTAGTCTGTTCAATACATTAGTAATCAGTCAGATTTGAATGGCTGACATTCTGGTAATTAATTTCTCTTTAACTCCATACAAGTCTCAGATGAATAGATGATCACTAATTGGAGCCTGAGAAACCTTGTTTTTATGTACCAAGATACAAATGATGAGTTATTGACACTAGCAAGCTTCTAACTTTGTGGCAGCATTTTAGGAAAGGATATGTCCTGTTTCTGTATAACAGGACCTTAATGCCACATCAGATTGAGCCCCTGCAGGCAGTCTCCAAAAGTTGTCCGCATACTTTTGGCCACGTAGTGTAAATAAAATCAGAGGGCAAGCAGTGAAAAAGTGAAAAACGGTTTATGATCTGTAATGTTGATTATGTGTCAGAGCGCTTGGAGGACCTGTAATCTGTGTTTGTCATACTGTGGTGTGCTTTCATTTCAACAAACTGAAAGAGTAGTTTTGTTAAGGATGAAACAGCCATTCACATCAGAGCAACGTCCTCCTTTGTGCTAATGTGTTCACTACAAATCAGTGCAAGTTCGGTGGGTCTCTGTTGTTCCATATTTAAAGATATCTTACAGTGGTATTCAGAGTCCAGTAAAATATTTCAAATTCAACACAGAGCAAGTGATCATTGCCTAAAGCTGCATACTTTTTTGTAGATTTAATAATAAAATAGAGATGTAGTTTATTATTTATCAGAGATAGAAACTGGAAGCCATGATTGGCTGTCGCATTGTTCACGTCTACTATAAGACGTTTCTGTTAATCCTGGTTAGAGAAGGCAAGCCATTAAAACGGGTACCATGAGGTACAGTATTACTGCTGCTTGATATGTACTGGAGATTATTTATTGTCTGTTGAGCCATAACATATTTATTTTATGTTTTACAACCAAGATAAAGTATTGAGTTAAGCTTTACACGGCAAGCCATGAAAGAAGAGAAGAATTGAGTCTTTTCGTTTGTGGTCATTTATCTTTGTTTTAGTATTTTATTTAGAATAAATGGGACAGCTGCCAGAATCCACAATAAATCCTCATTGCATTGCACGTTTGAACTCGATGCCACTGCTTGTACTCATTTATGTCATGGTGTAAAGGTCAGATGGAAACCAATAACTTCAGGAGCACACAGACAATACGACAGCTGTACTGGTATAAAAGCACGCGTTTCATCAGGAGTGTCTCTTTTTAAAGCAACACCAACCAATCAATGAGTGGCTTTCTGGAGATTTTAATCATTAATGGATATGCTTCACCCTTGAAATGCATAATTTAAAAAAAAATGTATAAAATGCAAGTTATGGAAATCCTCATCAGCCCTCTCTTTGTGTCACTGGGACTTTTGGTCTCACTTTTTTTTTTTTATAAACACCTTTTTACAAGAAAATTGTGTTTCCAGAGTCGTCATTGAGTGATATCGTCTTGGTTTATCATCTTAACAGTATATTCAAGAAATTTAATGAAGATGAGACTTTTTGTTTCAATGTGTTTGTGGAAATGAAGTGCTTCCGCTGTTAAAGTAAAGCTTTACTGCCCACATGTGATATTCCATTGACTCAGGACAATAAAAACCAGAGATAAAGACCAAAAGTCTGAAAGCAATCTTACAGAAGATGCATTCATTGTACTTAAACTCCACACACCAACTTACCCCTCTGTTATCAGGGTGCCTCTTGTTTTAAAGTCCTGGTAAAGTTGCAGAAACTAAAATGCCTGTTCTAGGACCAGAAATATGTTGGAAAACTACAGTAACACTTTTAAATAATGATTTAAATATTGTGATTGTAAAATGTAAGGATTCAATAAAAAGTCACAAAGTTATGTTATTATTGTTCACATAAGACTTAAGTACATTTGTTTGTTAGTGATAAAACTGAATAAGAACAACACTGAAATAAGTTGAACTTGAGCAAAGCTATACTCTGGAAAATCAAATGTGTTTGCTTAGCTTACGCTTAATAGAAAAAGGAGTTCCAACTACTTTGTGAAAGAAAAAATCACCATGTACTAGTGACAGCAAATTATGTCACTTCTGAAATAGCAAAAAGATTTGTTAATAAAGAGCTATAATCACCTATAGACACTTAACGTATTCAACAAGTTAAGTTTTACAAATTCTAATTCAAAACTTTAAAAACTAAAGCGAAATAATTTTCATAGGTGAGTCCACAATTCATTATCTTCTTAAACAAATTAATCTGTAGAAGTGGAGAAGCAATACTGATAAAATGTACATTAATCAAGCCTTTCATGAGCCTACTAGTTCATGTTCAGAAGGAAAAAATGCAGTAATAGAATATAGAATAATAGATGAAGTGTAAAACATTATGATGAAACAAACAAACAAAAATGTAGGATATAAATGCAAAATACAAAATACAAATACATTTTGTACTTTACTTTTTTCAGGACTTTAAATGCGTATTCCCACACTTTGTAAGTAAAATATTGGAGTTCACATCTCCATTTATACTTACATACATTCTTAGGTATTTATTACCACAGTTTATTTCTGCTTTTTAATCTAAATCTAAACAGTAAATTATTTCAATTTGTATTCTTGTTTTTTTTTTTTTTACTTTGTTTGTCTTCGTTTGGACTTTGGAGGGAGCCTGGGGTTTAATAGTTTAATAATTCCATTGCCGTCTTGAATCTCGATCCTGAATCTTGAACCTTGTAAATGAACCTTGAGCGCCTCCTCCCCCTCTGCGCAGCGACACACACCGTCCACTAGGGGGCGGTAATCACAGTCAGAGGCAGCCGTGTCATCAGCCCGACGTCACTTCCTGTCTGAACGCAGGTGATTAGAAAACGTCTAGGAAACTGAAACTATCGACGTGACGGCTCCGCTGAGATGACATGAGAGAAGTTGGGGTCCGTCACATAGACAGGTGAGCGGTGTTTATCGAGTCGTTTGTTGTTTACGGCTCAGCGGAGGAGCCGGAAACGAGCTGCCGTCCATTCACTGACGAGCTGCCGGTGAGTTGCTGAGCAGCTTCGTGAGTTAGCAGGTCAGCTGGTCCGGCTCCCCTCAGGTACGTCGAGCAGGTTCACTTCAACCAGCCCGCTGAGCAGAGTGTGTGTCTCCAGCTGAAGTTTAACCAGCATTTTGCTTCAACAGCCGACCTGCCAACAGGAGGAGGTCGGGAAAACGTGACTGTGGTACAGCCACAAACATGAACTGTACCACTATACAGGATAAACTGTATATGTGTTGGTAATATGGGTTATATGCTTGTAATTCACTTGGACGCTTTTGACAGCATTGTTTGAAAGATTTAATTCTTTTGTATTTAACTGAATTTAACGGAAGACACTGCTGTTGTTTCTAAATAAACCATGGTTCCCCCATGAATATGTTTTGTCACACTGTCTGAGAACTGTCTAAAGTTCACTGTCTAAAGTATTCAGTCACAATAAAGGACAGTATGTATGTAAGTGACTGAAATGATATACCTTTCATGTAAATGATCATGCAAAATGAATGATTTGTGTTGGTATGATTTGGTAGGAAAAACTAGAGAGGGAGACAACATGGCCTGTGCCCGAGTGCCACTGGATGAGCAGCAGGTGACCGAGGCTGGTCCGCTGGGAAAAGAGCATACACTGCCTGCACTGGTGGGTCATATCACCTGATTTTACACAGAAATACACCCAAACAGCAGCCTGTGACGCTCAACGAATAGCATGACTTGCAACGGCCAACTGATCACAAACCACACGCTGTGCTTTCTACTTCACGTCAGCACCCGGCCAGGAAGGAGGAGCGCTGCTTTGTGCCTTACAAGTCCCCGCCAGAAGATGGGTCTCCCGCCGAGGTGGAGGAGTTTTTGGAACTTGCCAAATTCATCACAGAGGACCTGGAGTGGCTGCTCGCTCTGCCCCATGACAAGTTCTGGTGTCAGGTGAGGGACTCTTATCATGTAAACATCTCCCTGAGACAGATTTGCCTTTTTATTCACTCACCCGCAAACGTATGTGACTACTGAGAAGGTGTAAATAAGCGTAAACTCATTGTAGATTAGGTGATTACAGTTAGATGAGTATTTTCTCTTTCCTTCTTGTAAATTTCCTTTCCCTCTTGCCTCTGCTTTGGCCTTTCTCCTCCATCAGGTGGTGTTTGATGAGTCTCTGCAGAGGTGTCTAGATTCATACCTGCACCACGCTCCTCGTAGCCTCGACCTCGCCGCCCTGCCTGCCTCCCCGGCGGTGGCAGACATGCAGCGCTCTGTCCACAGGGCGGTCTTCTTGACCTTCCTCAGGATGGCCACACATAAAGAGTCAAAGGTAGGAGCAGCACCCGAACATGAACTCTCTTAAACTTAAACTGTACTTGGGAGTGGCAGTGACAGTGACAGTACTGTGCGCTTGTCAGACTGTTTAACTTCCTGTGTTTGCTCTGTCCTCCTCTTTGGCAGGAGAACTTCATCACCCCGGCTGTGTTTGGTGAAATTATCTATGAGAACTTCCTGTTTGACATTCCCAAAATTCTAGACCTGTGCGTGCTCTTTGGAAAGGGCAATGGCCAGCTCCTGCATAAGATGATAGGTGAGCTGTGTGTTCATTCATTCAGTTTAAATCAAAATAAGCTGCTTTGTTGAAGAAAGTAACCATTAGATTGACATACAGAGGGAGGTCTGGTAGTTCTTTTCTGTTTCTTCCTGTGGTTGTCACTCTTTGTTTACTGTCATAATGATGTCCCCTTTTAGAAAACATCTTTACGCAGCAGCCGTCTTACTACAGTGACCTGGACGAGACGGTGCCCACTGTGCTACAAGTAAAATATATTTGTACATTTATGCTAAAAGTTTAAGACTGGTAAAAAGAAAAAATTAAAAAGTTTGAATGTTTGTTTCGTTTTCCCACAGAGCATATTTAAGATGGCTAACACACAAAATCATTCATTCATTTCAAATGTCTGTCTGTGGGAATATAGATTATTTTCTTCCTCTTGTTGTGTCCTCTTCAATTCTTCAGGTGTTTGACACCATCCTGGAGAAGTGTGGTCTTCACTGCGAAGGAGCCACGGCCATGGAGCCAATGAAGCTGAACGCACATAAACAACCCACTGCCATGACCATGAGCCAGCAGGTCAGACAAACACACGTCTCCACTCATCACTGCATGTCGTCCTCATGAGCCGATAACAATTTTGGGTGTGCATGAGTTGGAACAAGCCCATTCTCAAATACAAACATTGCACAGTATTTAATAAGCGGCTCTACAAAGGGAACACCTTGATGGATGACATGTTGTTAGCTCCTATATTTACAGTTGGAGGTACAACGTCCTGCTTCAGTGCTAAATTAATAAGTCAGGTTTCTCTAAGAAATCAGGCGGATTCTTTTGATTGGGATTACTGTTTTTAAATTAAAACGTTTACTCTTTATTTACTTTTAATTTGATTCCTCTGTAAATGAAAGTTTGTCCGCAAGTTAAAAAAAAGTCTTCAAATCTGGTTTGAATGTTTTGTCTTTTCATTTGATGAAATGGAAATAAGTTTTGTTATTTGTTGGTTTGACGGATTATATTGGTCAGGCCAACAACCTTTGTAACTCATATTAAAAATTCATCTTAAATTTGGAGTAGATCAGAGTTGGACTCGTATATTTGAATATTGTGTTAACTGCTTGAATAATGTGACAGAAAGACGTTGTAACAAGCAGTCAATAATTTTATTGATTTTTTTTTTATTTATTTATTTTTTTAAACCGGAATACGACCCGACTATGGCTGATCAGATTTTCTAAGTGCAGTCAGCATTGTCTCATATTTTAACTCTCGCTGCAGTGTCCACAGAGACTGACACTACTGCTTCATGTCACTGAAAATAAATGTGTTTCTTTTACCATCTCAGGAACTTGTAGATCTCATTCTGTACCTGTGTGACTCCACCACCACCATCCATGCCTTCTTGGACATCTTCCCTGCCGCCTGCTCCAGCTTCCACTCTCATTGCTTCCTCAGCAGGTAGACACATGAAGTAAACTGGCGGTATTTCTGCTATTTCTGGTATTTCTGCTCACAGCAAGTCGCACCTTTGCGAAAGTCTTTCTTTACAACTTTTCTTTTCTCTCCTGGAAGATTGACCTCGTTTTATGAGACCACTGTGCCTGACCTCGAGAAGGCAGTGAGGAAGAGAAACTTTGATGATAAAAGGTGAGCTTCGGCTGCATTAAATTCATGAAAAAAAAGGTGAATGAGTGCGAAGACAAAAGATTGAGACCAATGATTGTTAGTAAATTATCTCTCAAATCCTCCTGTAGTCTTCAGGAGGACTTGTGGAAGAGGCTGTCCCACTCCTGTCGTAAGATGGTGGAGACTGCTCACCTGCTGCTGAACCACATCTGTTTACAGCCAATCCTGGAGGGGTGAGACGTCCAAACTCACAATTTGCATTTTAGCAGACTTACCATTGCACACAACGTATTAAATCTGCTGCCGTTTGTTGCCTTGCAGGGGGGAAAACACTCTAACATTTGCAGAGGAGCTCCTACAGCATTTCACATCTTTTTTAACAGAGAAAAGGTAAAATTCTCATTTCATATCCGCTGTCACTTCTAAGGCTTGTTTGATACTTTGGCCACATTAAATCTCAGAAACCATTTTTCTCTTCATGTTTAATGACAAAGTGTATGATGAGGTTTATCATTTTTGCTTCTTTGTCTGTTCAGATTCTTATCAGACTATGATGAGCAGTTTCCCATCGCGGACGACGTCAGCCTCCTGCAGCAGGCCGTCCCCGTCATGTATCTTTATCAGCCTTACTGGAAGAAACAGATTTTTATGGCTAGTGACATTCTGCACACAGTGCTTCCTAAAATAACCACTAACCAAACACTGATAGGTAATTATTTAAGCAAGCAGAGCAAATCCAATTTTAAAGTGAACAATAACGTGTGACTTTATTTGAACATCAAGTCAAATGTGTATAGAAGTTTGACCTCAAGACCTAAAGGTACAGGGAAACGTCTTAAATTGTTAACTGTGCTTGTTAATAAAACCACGTCATTACATTATACTCAGTGTAACAGAGACAAACAGCTGCAGTGATTAGTTGTATATTTGATTATTAATCAAAATAGTTCAGCATTCAGAAATGTAAGAATGTGACTTCTTTGTCTGATTATAGTGGATTTAATGTTTTGGGGTTTTGATAAAAAGGTAATTTCCTGACCTTATCTCTGACTCTAACAAAAGTTTTTAAAAATATCCATTGCCATGCATTAATGTTTTATTTACCAGATGATTAAATGTAGAAATGTGAAAATAATGATTTTCTTAAATTAAAAAAGTAAAGTAAATAATATAGCTCATCATATTGCAGCGAGTACTTGTGGTGGACAGACAGGATGATGAAATAGCCTCAAAGCTAGACATAAATATTAGAAGCAGTATTCGTTTCCTTAACCGCGCACTTCCCTCAGTGATGAGACCCGGACGTCCTACCTGCTCCAAGGGGTGCAAAGTGCCTGGGATAGTGTGGGGCGGCGTAAACCACAGAGCCACATTCAGCACAAAGTCCCCTCTGCCATGGCAGCCTGTCAGGGCGCTGCAGGCGGAGCTGCTGCTGCTGCTTCAGGTGGATTTACACCTCAGGAGGCCCGAGAGCCAGAGGGAGGAGGAGAGATCCTGAGGGGAGCAGAGGCCATGTTGGATGTTCCCAGAAAAGGAAACAACGTGAGTTCTGTAACTATTACAGCTAATTTCCTTTAAAAAGTTATGATGCCTGCTCAGTGTGTACTCATCATCACTGGTTAGCAGCTGAAAGAGTTTTCACAGCAAGATACATTAAGGTAAAATGGAAAATTGCTGTCATAATTTTGAACTGCTACAGATGATGTCTTTTAACATTTTGTTTTGTTTGATTAATAGTCATAAAAACTCTTAGTAGTATATAGACATTACCATACAACATTAAGCATACATCTTCTAATCTAAAGCTACAAAATGATCAACATATAACATAATATCAAACAGGCCACTTAAAATCAAAATTAGAAAGGTGAGTCTTTGTACAGAAGTTGCATGTTTGATGTTTTAGTTTAGACACTTTAGTTACTGGAAATTGACTATAATGAGAAATTTAGAAATTGATTTGAAATTTCCCACTATATTGAAAAGTAATTAAACAAATTGGAGCACTTTCAGTGTTGGTATGTAGATCAGTTCGTGTACGGAATAAAATGCAAAAAATTTAAAGCGAGAGAATACAAGTAATACGGTTTCAAAACTCTGTCATCAGGGAGCAGTGTGTCTGGTGAGCGGGGCGGAGCTGGAGTCTCTGCTATCGTGCATCAGGGACCTGCTGCCTGATTTGGGCGAAGGCTTCCTGCTGGCCTGCCTGCAGGAATACGGGTACAACTCTGAGCTGGTCATCAACAACATCCTGGAGGACCGCTTGGCCCCCAACCTGGACAAACTGGACCGAGCTATGCCAAGGTAACACTGACAATACAACATGAAAAAAAGAGTATCACTGAAGTATCATTAAAGATATATACAAAATGATGGTAAATTATGGTGCACGAGTTTTATGCAGTTAAAAATTAAAAAGTATGAATTACAAGTTCTGAAATATGTAAAAGATTCTGTTTTATTTGACATGCCTCTTCTTATGTATATCTGCAAAGAAAGCTATTATAGATCCTCATGTTATTCATAACCAGCAGTATCTCCAAAGGGCTCCAACGGATGGGACTAATTGGGTTTTTTTTAATGTATTAATTGGTTATTTTCTTTATTAATTGAAGACACTGGTGGATTATTATTTGTTACAATGTTAGAATCGATTAAAAGGACTTCTCCCAAGTTCCCAGAGCCAAACTTTTGTCCAAACAAGAGTCCAAAACTTTTTTACATGTAAAGCTTTTAAATATATTTGATATTAGATTAGATTAGATATTAAATGGAAACAGCAACACATTATTCTGTTCTCTTATTTTTAGAGGCTAGCATATGGGAATCATGTGAAGCATGTTTTTTTAAAAGTAAATGCAGATCTGTAATGTGTTGTGCAGAACATTTAGGCTGGGTGGAGAATGTTTTGTTTGACTTCTGATCGTCCTGTGTCCTTTCAGGCCGGTGAAGGAAGAGCTCCCAGATGTTCTGAACGCCAGATCCAACGTGTTTGATGATGACGAGTTTGACGTCTTCCGCAGGGACCAAGTGGACATGTCCCGCATCTGGAAGGGCAGGAGGTAGGAACACGCAGGAAATTAAAAAATTTGTGTCACTAGCCATAATTAAAAATAGATAAATCCGGTTTCATCAAAGCACAATAGGATGTCCAGATGTTATTAAATCTTTTTGCAAAGAATATCATATTTAAAAACCTTTTAAACTACCAGCTCACATTGTACAGAAAGTTAAGAGTACATGAGTCTGAAATCAATGCAGTGGCGTGCACAGACATTTTGGGGGGCAGGTGCTCAGTGAAAAATGAGGGCATTTTGTGCAGCATGAGGAACTGTTGGCTGCCTTTTTATTGCAGTGTGAGATTTAAAAAACAAACTAACAAACACTCGGCTGAAACGAGTATCCAGTAAAGATAATGCATTTCTGACGAGTATTGAGTCGATAATCTGTGCTTGTGGTGAATGAAAATCCTCATTTAGCTGACTTTATCCTGCTGTATAGCTTCATATCTGATTTAATTGGCGCATTATTAGATCGCTTTTAATCGTCGAGTATTTATAGATGATTGTGTTGGCATGGGCCACATACACTCGTAATAAAAAAACGAACAAACCAAAAAAAAACAACTTTCAAAAGGGCACATGCTTGGTCCAGAGGGCAAGGTGCAGGTGGTAGATCACCACCTCGTGTCTACCTGTGCACGCCACTGAATCAATGTATTGTAATTTTGCCTGTAATCTGTGTTTTCTTGCTGTTTCAGGAAAGGTGAGAGCACTCGAGACATGCTGAATGATAAGAAGCACATAGCACAGCAGAGAGAGCGCTATCAAGCTTATGAGACGGTGGTGGATGAGATCGTCATTGAGCCCGGTGAAAGTGCAGCCACGTACGGCCTGGATGACTATGATGATGAGTACGACGACACCTACGACATGAACCAAGTGGGAGCTAATGACCTGGACGGGGACAGCTTACTGAACAGAAGGTATGTCAGAGTTTGGTGTCTGCAATGATTGGGAAAAAAAAAAGTCCTTCATAGTTTTGGACGGACGCAGTCTTGATTTGGAAGATTTTACACATTTTAGAAGTGTACATGATCCATTTTCACACTGTGTCGTTTTCCTGCAGGCCTTTCACAGTCCCACAGGTACTCAGAAAGGGAAACAAACCAGTGGATGAAGATGAGAGTGAAGATGAAGATGAGGAGGAACCTATACCGGTACTGAAGTCATTCCAAAACAAAAGATCCAACATTAAATGAAAATATATTCCTTTGTGACTTACTTCAAAGCTCAATGAGAGTTTTAGTGTAAAACATTATCTTTTAAATCTCACCAGTGTTGCAATTGACTCCTACTGTGTTATTTATGCATGTAGCTTTTATTAAGAATGACAGCCCTGGTATGTGATGCTAACTTTTTACAGGCTGTTTTTGATGACTGGAAATTACAAAAACATTCCCTCTTGTTTCTTTTGTGGGATAGATGAGCACCAATCAGCTGTCACTTGTCTTACTGTCTTCCAAAGGATTTTGATTCCTAGTTGGAAATTTTGACATTTTTACAAGAGTGCAACTATTATGCAAAATAAACTTTAAATCGTGGTTTTCAGGAAGCTTTGTCTTCCTAAATCTTTCTGTAGTCTTATAACGTAATGTACTTGAGCTTCATATGTGTGGTCACTGCATCTGTATGTTTTGTTATTTGTTTTCTTCTCTGTGCTTTCTCACACTGTGAATTCATTTTATTCCAGAACAACGTAAACAGGGACCAGTTTGTGCAGGACCCGGCTCTGCTGAGGGAGAGGGCTGAAGCTAGGAGAGCTGCCATGCAGCAGAGGAAAGGGTAAAGTCACTCTTCACTTCAGCTGGGTGTCTTTTACTTCAGGAAAATTATATATTTTTAGATTTTCCATCTTTGTACCTCCAACGTTTTGTTTTCTGTATTCAAGGATATATGGGGTTTAAGATTAGTCAGTGTAGTTTAAAGTTTTCGTTGTGAATCTCTCTGAGATCTGATATGACACTTGGGCTAAGGCAAATTTTGAAAACACAAAGTATATCTGTTTGTAATATGGCAAGAGGGGGGAAAATGTAAATTCTTCCAATTTTAAGGCGTCTCAAATAAAAGCCCTGGCAGAAGGCCACTGTGGCTCTTCCCTCTGTTGACTTCCCTTCATCTTTTTTCCAGTTTCAAACCAGAGCGTCCCAGCAACGTGGTTGGCCAACCTAAAGGCCAAGGACAGACCCTGGAAACATTCCTGGACCGACGCAAAAAGGAGGCCAACAAGAGCCGCGTGTCAAACCACAACCGCCGCACAATGGCCGACCGCAAGAGGAACAAAGGCATGATCCCCTCATGACCTGCATGACGGCCTGATGCTCGAACCAAACAGACTACCGGTAGGGGGGAGGGCCGGCAGGAAGGTGGCTGACATGCGAGTTGGCAAAGGGAAAGAAAAATGTGAGGCTTAGCTGTAGTTCGGGTTTGTGAATTTGGCGCCCGCATTTGCCCCACGACCACACCTCAGCCCCGACGTCACTGCCTTTTCTCGAAGAAAAAGCTACAGAAGGTTTTTCAGTTACTTACTGACTTTCTTTTGCCTATTGTGATCAGAGGTTGCCCAGCAGCTTGTTGAAATGTTTGAGATCTTGAACATCTACTTTTAGTGTTTGAGCCTAAAGGACGTTCAGCTCTTTGGCCCAAATAATTTTCTTTTGTAGCTCATTAAAAACCAAAAGTTCTAAGTGTGAGCCAGATACAGAGGACAAATAATAAGATCTTTATTTTTGCCAAGTAACAAATTTATTAAGATCCAGAGTGATCGATCTTTGACATCATCATCATGAAATGCGACATCCAGCCTTTTTTGGAGAGACTGTGGTAACTTCTATAGCTGGAAGAACAATTACTGACCTGGAGATCAAGTCTGGACATCAGCGGCAGACTGTGCTGCTCTTTCTACTCATTCTGCATAAGTAGCTCATGTGCTGCTTGCACGAAACATTTCGTGCAAGCACCGTCACCCACACAGTCCACACCACTGTTGTCCAGCCTTCATACAAAGATAACACCAAAAACAAAGTCTAGAAAAGGAAAACAACTCTGTGACCACCTCATAGTGACGCTGTTGTTTGGAAGCACATGCTGTACAGAGGGGCCTCGGGCCTGTCAGACGAGCTGTGGGGAAACTTCCAACATGTTGCCATGCACACGCTATTTTCTATGAAGAGAACAGATCTATCAGAGCATTTTGTAACAAAAAAAGCACATGTAATTGCTTTTTGGAGTTGACATTGCAACAAAAACATAAAATAAATACAGTAATACTATGTTTTTGACATCCTTCGAGTTTGAGTCATCACTGACGTCTTTTGCCTTTTTCACAGTAGAGCGTGTTGGAGACGCCTCAAGAGTACGGCTGCATGGTCAGAGCTGAAATTATGCTCATAATTATTTTCCTTAATGTTGAGAAACAATTATTCGAGCACCTTTGCTTTGACATTTGACCAAAAATGGCCTCCAATTTCACACTGTAAGTTACAGTTAATATCAACATTTCAGCGGGTATAACCTCCTCACTCTGGCAACTAAATCTGCCTTCCAGCACCTCTAAGCTCACTAATCAACCTCTATCTCATATCTTGCATCGTATTCCAAAGTGTGAAATGGATCCGTTTTGGGGGGGATTAAATAAACAACATATCACAGGGTCATTTGAGAGCTTTAAAGGTCCTGATAGGCTGAATTAGTTACCTTTGGTCAGAACCAAGCCAGCTGTTTCCCTCTTAGTAAGTATGCAAATAAGTGTGATTACAAAAAGATGAAGTCTTCCTTTTTAAATGGAAAATAACCTCTGATATTGGGTAGCTGTTTCACACAGTTGTCACTGTAAAAAGCACAAAATTGTAATGATCAAATATCAGGATTTACGCATGCAGCCGTACATCAGGAATAAGAAGACGCGGTGTTTTC
The DNA here is from genome assembly GCA_028564955.1 of Terapon puta. Lineage (NCBI taxonomy): Eukaryota > Metazoa > Chordata > Actinopteri > Centrarchiformes > Terapontidae > Terapon > Terapon puta. The sequence continues at coordinate 12,269,355 of JAOXYL010000086.1, read as the reverse complement.
TTCACATGATGCATGAGATGAATTCTGCTCTGTTGGTCAGTTTCAGTCCATTAAAGCAAAATAAGTCACGTGGGTCATCTTAGAAGGAAGCAGATGAAAATGACCAAACAAGGGTGAAAATCCAACTGAGCTGACTCCTCAAAATGTTCACCAACCTACGTATTTAACATCTCATTTTTTTATGCGACTGTAACATACTCTAACACTACCTTTTACAGTATCATTCAGGAAGTGTGTTTGTGGTTTGAAGTTTCTCTCACTCTGCTGTTTAGTTATAAGGCATGTTAAGGACAAGTGCAAACACTTTTCCACACCTGCTACAGACTGTAGAACAACTACAGAACCTTTACAACGAACATTTAAATAGCAACATGAGTTTGGACACTAGATGATGTCAGTCACATTTAAACCACTCAGTAAGTTGGTTATTGACATCATTTGGACCTAAAGTGAACTTTGACACCAACCAGTCGATCAGTACGCTCATGCTTAAAATCGTAAAGCATCGAATGTCCATGCAGGAACAGCTGACTCGCTCAGGTCATCAGTGTTTACTGATTAAAAGCCAAATGAATGAGTCACATCTTCACTGCTGTAGATCACACATACAAACAAACAGGTATTTCCACAAGTGTACAGTAACATGATCCCAGGAAGATGTACTGTTCACACACAACAGTACCAGTACAGTACTTCAAAGTATTGTGTTTTCAAGACCGCCGTATGTCTGAGACCTGCTGCGCCCACCCAAAGGTCACACAAATCAGACAGCGCCTCAGTCCTGACGGCCGGCCCAGCTTCTGTGAGAAGTTTATATTTGCTCCCACAATCCATCTCTGGAAAGGAAGAAGCGTGAGGTCAGTTTAAAAAAAACAAAAAACAAAAAAAAAAAAGCTACTAGAGTGTCACTGAGGAAGAGACGAGACTTGTTCCCAGATCTGCTGCTGTGAGGCAACCGTTAACTATCTTTGCAGACGCTGCCTGGAGAAGGATAGAGAAGAGAAAGACCTGAGTGACAACACACCATAAAGGATGAAACAACAAATCATTTTCTAGACTAGCCAATTATTGGAAAATTAATCTGCAAACATTCTGGTAATAAATGTATCTCGTTTTTTGGTATTTTTGACTTTATTGAAATGTTGACATTGCATCACACAGGAGATGAGCAATAACGGCACAAAAATCTGGTTCAAACTAGAGAATATTATAAATATTTGCTTTTTGCTGATCTGTTTTGATAGGACTTACTTTGTCTCTTTACAGATGACGAGTAGATACCAGAATAAAAACCTGCCATGGATTTTAGTATTTTGCTGTGTTTGGCACATTACTGGGCATCAGCCTTTGGACACTTGTGTGTAATGCCCAGGCAACATTTGCAGTATGAATTAAAAAAAACAACTCTACTCATCCTTACTAAATGGAATTGACTACACCAATCAGTAAAATTCGATGGGACTCAAGAGTTGAAAGCTACTGGTTTCTAGCCTGGTGTGAATTTGCTCGTAAAAACTGGAAAGATAATCAGTCAAACATCAGCAGGTAATGTGTACAGTGTTGACTCAACTCACTGAGGATGCTGCGTTTGCACAGAGGACAGGTATGCTGCAGCAGCAGCCAGGGGTCGACACAATCTCTGTGGTATTCATGAAGACACGGCAGCACCCGCAGACACTGAAGCAACAACAAGACGACACCACAACTGTTTATATCCTCACTGCAGAATCACCTGACATAGTCTGAATGTGTGTGAAATGTGACAGGCCCAACCACAGGTAGGAGTAGCTTTCACAACAACGCCAGTACTCGACTCGCCTGCCTGTGATGAGTCTAAATCAGGGGGTCAGGGAGTGCTGGCTGACCTGGTTGTTGTTGAACGGCTCCAGACAGACGGCACAGTTGTCCGTCTCGACTGGCTGGGACGGGTCGCACCACGGTTTGGGCTGACGATACATTTTGGTCTTCAGAGACGACATCCTCTTCAGGACATCCTGTTTAGGGAGGAGCTGAAGAATACAACAAAGAAGATCAAACACTTGCTATCTAAATGACCACAACGTCTGATTTTCACTTTCAAGTTACTATTAAGCTTTAACCTCTTGGAAAAAGATGTCACAGAAGCAGAATATACAGAATATCACAGTTGAAATATTTTCTTCAATCTGAAATATTACATCTAAGTAAATTAAGGAGCTTCTGGATAGTGGAGTAAAATAAATGTTTGTGTCTGACCAGAGGCTGCCTGCAGGTACTTTTAATACTTTAGCAAAAGTGCGAATTTCACAGAAAGGTCCATTTTATAACAACTTGTGTTATGTTACTGCGTTATAATTTCAGATGCATAACTTTGATGTTGGTAAAAGTGGGGATAATTTTAGTCACTTTATATACAGCTGAGCAGCTGATTAATTTTACCCTGGGGTCAATAAAACACCATCTTGGCTAACAGCAATGCATTATAATTTATTTGTTGATATAAAGTTTTTTAAGTCAATTAAGTAAATTCAGACATATGCAGTGGAGTGAAAAATAGAATATGCCTCCCTGAAATGTAGTGTGGAGTGGCAGAAAATGGAAATACTCAAGTAAAGTGCAAGTACCTCAGAACTGTACTTAAGTACAGTACATGAGTAAACATATGTAGTTACTTTCCACCACTTACACTGTTTTGTGTAAAATATTGAATCAGAGAAAAGGAAACTGTGGGGCAGAGATGGCAAAGATGCATTTGTAAAAGCAAAATAAAAGCTGGTGACGATCCGCAGAAAAGGCCGAGCTTGCCTCCAAGTCATCGTTCAGCTGGTGGTCCTGGTACTGCCATCGAGCCTGAACGATGACTCCAGTGCTGACGATCAGGGCCACCAGGAGGACTGTGTCCCACAGCTGCTGCAGGTACTTCTACAGACAAACACAGCAGAGCAAAATTAGAGCATCATCTGGTTCCTCTACAGTTCATTTACATAAAAAAACTTCGTCAATCTGAAACACACCACAATGTTTCCGGTAGCAGGGAAGAGGAGGAATGCAAATGAGCTGCACCAGACTTCATAATACAGTTAAAATACATTTGCAGAAGGTAGCATGTGGATTGCATCTTGATTTTTGTCGTATACTTTTCTTAAGCAGCATTATTTTACTAAAATAAACTAAATAGAAATAATCAAAATTCTAACTGTCTAGTATATTAATGGACTAACAGTATATTAAAATGTCTTGTCTGATTTTTAGCTACAAGGATTATTTGAAAGAATGAGAAGCATGTGGAATTCCCTTCATGGTCTGCTAGCTGCCTTTTCAGTGTGGTGTCCACACAAAGTCCCGCCTGTGATCAGATCCCAATAAATGGATCAAAGAGATGATGAAACAACTTCATGACAATGCTGACATCACTTCATTCATTAACAGGTCTGCCCACAAGACTCCAGGGAAACATATTTGGAAAATGAGAGTTCTCTCTGATAAAACAATAAGATTTATACTGCTTTTTCCACTTATCTCCAAGACCCGTAAACAGACTTCAATGTGTAAAATTTACATCCTACAGCAGCTTAAAGAAAACCTGTAAACAAAGCTTGTGATGACTCCCCCACCTGGACCTGAGAGTTGGTCTCTCCCGTGCAGATGACCCCCTGCCACTCTCCGTACCGACCTCCTCTGGATCGACCGCAGCTGGACCACAGCGTGAGCGTGGCGCCCTGCCCCAACACACAGCAGCACGTGCTCACTGTCAGCTCAGCCTGTCATCACTCACCACTGGAGGGTGCTAACAACTGAGAAAACACGCTGTCAGCCGACAGACGGGGAGCTCACCAAGTTGTCCTGAAGAATCGTCTTGTATGTGATTTTTGCTGTCGCCTGGAGGCCCCTAAAGAGAAAGAGAGGAGTCATTTAGTGCAAATGAAAGATCCTCCGTCGCTACGCTGACAGACACGCCAGCCCGACTTTATGCTTTTCTTCTTTGATGATGGGATTAATGAATCTGGTGGATGTGTGTTGTTTTTCACAATGATTCACTGACTTACTGAGTTAATTTAGTGTAACAGGAGACCTGTTTCACTGTCACCACATTAATGTGGCAGTGTAAGCAGACTGTACTTACACCAGCAACATCATTAGATCCAAAATGACCCAAAACAACTCTTATTTTTTATGTTGATTTCATTTCACAATATTAACCAAACTTTTTCACCATCAGTGCCAGAAGCTGTCTGAACACAAATGACAGGAAGCAGGAAATATCAAATCAAACAAGTAAACAAATTGGAGCGAGTCTTAAACTAGTTGTTGCTGATAAAGTAGTTTACGAGCCTGCATGTGTTACTGAGACCACTAACAACAAACTCAGGAAGCATAAGTGACATATCTGATAAAGGAAGGAAGATTTTGTTGCTTTTTATCAGCAACAGGAGGAAACGGCTCACAAGAAAGTATCTGTACTAAGAAATAATAATATGTTCTTTACCTGAGGAGAGCTCCAATCAACTTGGTGACATTTTCAGACGTCTGGATCACGATGATAGGCTTGGACAGCACCTGAGAAAGATCCATCTACAACAGAAAGAGGCCATGTTTACATTAAAAGAGCACAAAAAAGTGTCTCTAAAGCTTCATTTTTCAGTCTGGACCTGAGGTTTCTATCTTTTTCCCAAAAAATCCTTTCATCCAAACCCCAAAGACAGTGAATCACGACTGAAACGACCTTTGAACATTATGATGGAAAAGTGTTGAGTTTGTGCAGGTTTACCTCACTGACTGTGTTTTGGTTGAGGGCCAGAATGATCAGCGCGGATGCTCCGAGGACCAAGGCTCGCTTCATCTTTAACAGAGAGGATGTTGAGTTTTACACTAGCACGAGCAAGATTCGCTACGGCTTCAGAAGAAAAACTTAACTCCTTACTTTATTGACCATGGCGTCGGCGAAGGACTCCTGGTTTCCGGTGGAGGCTTTGCTGTCGTCCATCTCAACAGGCACCACCCCGATCCACGGCTCCTGCTCTTTGGTGTCCTCTTCGCCTTTTCCTCCGCTAACCTGCGCCTCCTCATCCAGAACCTGAGGACAGAGAACAGGCTGTACTTTTGAACTGCGAGAGGAGAACTACTATAGAGAGATGTCAGATGATTTACTCCTTAGCAGAGAGTTACACCTGGTCACTGTTTCCTCCATTTCAAACAAAACCACTTCAATCGAGAACTAAGGTTGGAAATACAAGTTCACCTGCAGCTACCACTCATGTCAACAAACAAATTCTGACATTATTGATGATTTTGCTCAATATCACTGATTTTCATTTACCTCAACTCGCTGTTGGTTTCCTCATGATTTTTACCTGAAAATGTATACTTATATCTGTACTTCATCTTATAAAACATTGGACAGAAATATGTATATTTAAGTTCATAAAGTAGATGTATTTCCAATTATTAAACTAATTTGAATAGTATTTGACGATTTTTTAGATAAAAAATTATTTTTTTAAAGGTCCAGAACCACAAACGCTACTTATATTTGTACTTTCTTTTAGAAAATATGCGACCAGAATATACATTTCCAATTTTTTTTCCAAGTTTATACGGTATAATTATATCACATGATTGCACTTTGGGTTAAATGACTGTTGTTTTTATATTTAGTACCATTTATAGATTAATTTGGTGACACAGTCGATGCTTTGATGCCGTTTTAACCAGCACACACACATACAGTTCTCCCTGTGACGGACTCACCAGGACCAGCTCCCCCTCCAGCTCCTCTCGGTCTTCATCCCGGTCCTCGGAGCCCCCGCTGGGCTCCACCACCTCCCCCCGGAGCAGAGCGCCGACTCCGGGCCGCTGCTCCAGGAAAACCTCCACCAGCGCGACCTGCTCCGCCGCGACCAGTAGCCCCGGACACCGCAGCAGGAGGAGCGGCAGAGTGATCCAGAGGCGGCCCCAGGGGCGGACTGCGGCCATGGCACCGAAACGACGACTACAGCTGGGTGAACACGCAAACCCGATCAGCTGTCACGGCTCATGTTGACACAGCTGCTCTCGTTTTTTGTCCGCCACTTAGCTGGAGTCCTCGAAGAATGTAAACAAGAGCAGGCAGCTTCCGGCTTCGACCGGAAGAAGCCGGAAGATAACTATCTTGTATTCAAGGCTGCCACCAGGTAGGGACTCTGAAATGCATTACCATAAGAATATAATTATTTTAGCTAACTCTATACCCAAGGGAGATGAAAAATAATAATTGGTGTAAAATGAACGCGGTTCTTCTCTTGACTTACATTTTTTGTCCGGTACCTCTTATAATCAGAGAGGAGTGTAGCAACGTGAGAATTACCGTCCCTAACTTTCTCCTTCGTTTCAAAGTCACGACTCAGACCCGCTACAAGTACGATTCAAATCCTGTGTACAGCCGTCAGATAGGAGCTTCACTTCTGTTAACGCGGTGTTAATTATTTTTCATTGGCACGGTCCGATAATTTTTGTGTGTGAGCTCTGAAAGCGGCAAATCGAGCATTTTTTGTCTTTTCCATCTTGCACCTGCGCAGTGTGACACAATGATCTCGCACAGTACTGTTTCAAGACATGTGACTTAACTTTGAAAAATGATTCGTTTCATGGAAAAGGAGTAATAATCGGTAGGATTAACTCAATCAGACCGTTTTAATATTTTTGCTGTCCGCTGCGCGTGCTCGAGATTTTCGGATCGATCCCAAAGATTGTCTATTGTTGTGATGAATCACTCAAAAGTTCAAAAAGGTGACCGTCTCCTTTTTCACAATTTTGTCAAATTTGCAAAAAGTTTTACAGCAATTTTTAATCTAATCTCAGATTTACCATATTTTATCGATCATATCATTGATTCACTTATATTACTATGAGTAACTGAATTAGAAAATTGTATTTACTAAAGAAATGTTAAATCCAGGTGTAGCAAAGCTGGATGAATCATGTGAGTGGATAACGGAGGTTATATACATACATACATACATACATATATATATACATATATATATATATATATATATATATATATGTGTGTGTGTGTGTGTGTGTGTGTGTGTGTGTGTGTGTGTGTGTATC
>JAOXYL010000086.1:12241440-12260458 GCA_028564955.1 Terapon puta | reverse complement strand
AATAATAATAATAATAATAATAATAATAATAATAATAGTCTTGGTATCCCTTTAAGTGTTACATAATAAACAGTATGGTCCCACTTTCGGATGTGCTGATGGTTTATTAATAATTTATCGGTTTTGTGTTGATCAGTTGTAATCCATTATTAGAGACACCTTTTGGTTTGTTAGAAATAAATAATTAAAATCCCCGTTTCTGCTGACTGACTGTAGAGCTGCAACTTGGAATTATTTTCATTTATAATAATTTAATCTTAATGAATTGATCAATCATTTGTCCACATCAGTGTGTCAAAAATAGCAATAGTAGGAATAGAGATTACAGTAATGACAATGACTGAGTGATTTCTATGATAGTTTACCATAATACCATATAATATAATGATAATAATAATACTTTTTAGTGGCGTTGTAAACAATGTTTGAACTCTTTTTACATCAGTTAGGTAATGAGTTGCAAATTAATTAACCCTTTGCAAAGTCTCACAGAAATAGTCTAGTATTTTGGCATTTTTGGCTTGATAAATTATTCAAATGGTTAAACATCTCTCAACCACATTTTTGATTACGTTTCTTAAATCAGTATTTGTTAGATCTCCAAATTATATTCTTGTCATTAAAGTATGCTTAAGTCTGTTATTCAAAGCTACTGCGGCAGACTAAAATAATTTCATCCATAATGTCTTTGCAATATTATTTTATTTAGCCGAGTTTTATTTTTGTGGTTCTTGCTTTACATATAAATATAACCATGTGCCAGTCTCAGTTTTCTGTCCATCAAATTGAAGTAGCAGTGTTTCTGTCAGTCTTTACACAGATGCTATTTAGTAACCAATGGTAAAGTAATAAGTTGCAATGTATATATTTAAAAGGTTGATTTATTAGAAAATGTGTGATTGTAGTGTTTGTGCTTACCTCCGCATCACTGTGTTCACATGACATTATAAATAGTTACATTTACTGAGATTCATTATTATGCTGAAGTTATTTTTACTTAAGGGGAAGTGTATGAAATGCATATTTAGATCATTTGAATTATAGTATATTGCCAAAAGAATACTTACATAATGTCCATTGTATTTTACATGATTCGGCCTTGATTTGATTTTCAATTTAACGCTGCATCATACAGTTAATCATTTTGATTGTGCACTTCATTCAGAAAATATTTTCCAATTTTAGGGGAAGAAGAAGCCCAATGTTTCAGTATTAATCATTTTTTTATGTCAGCAAACGTGACAAAAATGTTCAGCTCTCCACAGGTCGTTTATGAATATCTTTGAGTTTCTTACTTTTGGGCCAACAAAATGAAAACATATCAGCTTGGGATTGGGAATGTTCTTGTATTTTCTTTTAATTCTTTTTTTTTTTTTTACATTTTATAAGCAATATGACTAATCAGTGACCAATCAAGCATTCGTTGTTACCAAGTCACAAGTTTTGGCCGTATTGAGAAATGAAACCTACTAATCTGAAACAAATGAGTGAAACTCTAAACACAAAGGAAGGTACTGTGTTCCTCAAGACTGTTTTTTACCCTCCGGGTCAGAACTGAAGACTTTTCTGAAAATCACTCTTAAGTATTGAATCCTCTTTTTAGCTCATCTGACAACTTGTCACGTCAAACACATCTCTTTTTCTCTCTTTCTGCTGGCCACAGTTTCGAGAGAGGATACAAGACATTCTTCCTCAACTTCCTGCACAACATGATCACTTCCTGTTACGCTGGCTCAGAGGTGGGTGGAAAATGATGAGACACCTGCTGCTTTTTCCATCACCACTGCTCACGCTCACAGAAAAACACCAAACCTCTCCCATATTCCGCCTCTTTTGTGGTAAATTAGTGATTATTCGCCTGTAATCATCAGTATTCATGGGGAAAATCTGGTGAAACTATGGCGCTTGTGTAATTTGCAGAAGCTGAAGTGGTTTATTACATGGAAGGATGTGATGCAACACATTTAAACACTCTGTTTGGTTGGGACAGACTCACATGGTCCTCACGCCATAACACGATGCTCAAACCACAACTGAAAAACCAAACCTGCTCCGTGACTGGTCATTCAGCAGTGGCTGAGGGAAGCTTTGGGCTTATTTCCACACTTTCAGGCTAACTTTGAACAAATCACACTCTCCTTGGGTAGGCTGGAGCAGAGCATCAGCAAGTCAGACAGTTCCGCAAAAAGGTTTTAGTCAATATTAAAAATCTATAAAACAATGAAAGCTCTTCTACATGTTAGCTTGATTGCTAGTCAATGGGAGAAGTTATTCACCTATAAACTAAAAGTTGTATAGTTTAAACAGTTTTTATGGTGTTTCAGTCACCATTAGCAAACACTGTTAGTACTGGAGCTACAGAAACAAGGAAGCTCATCATCTCATGATGGGCAAACACACATTAAATGAATGAATAATTTTTAGTTAGGTAATCTACTTATACCTTTTCTGCAGGCTATTCAGGTCTGAGTTACATTAAATGAATTAGTTACATAAATGGGAATTATTGGTATAAACTGCTGGGAAGTACTGGAAGACAAGAAAATGTGATATAATGATAAATAATTCAAGGCCATATCGACCCGATTTCTATTGTACCTTCATGGCTCAGTATGAACAATAAAACAGGTGCTCAGTGACACTGTATGTAACGTTGTGAACCCTGCAGGCATGTTGAGGTTACACATCCTGATACTTAGGAAATGGGAAGAAGTGATTCAAGGAGGCCTTGTGCTTATTAGTTCTGGAGCAGAGGTCTGGCACGCGGTGTATCAAACTAATCCAGAGCTAATCGCATTAAAGGTGCACGACGATGGACAGCAGCCCATCTGCCCAGAGACGCTCTGCCGCTGTGTTCCTGTTGCTCTCCTGGGTTTAAGCTCCCTCCGAAGTTGTTTCATAACGTTCACTGCTTTTTTGTCCTCTTTAATGATGTGTTACCAAACGACCACAGCGTCACAGCCCCGAGCAGGAACAAAGAGGGTCTGTTTGACCAATGTATGCTCCGAATGATTCAAGTTATTTCCCTTTCAACATGGATGTAAAGATGACTCCCGTTCAAACTGTGGGAACAGAGAGCGCTGCTCTTCTCTGATGTAACTGATGTAGCCTGCGGTAGGACAAGGAGAGCACTCATGATTGACTTTATGATAATCAATAGCAAACCAAATACTTACAATTATAATGCTCTGTCTGATGCCCAGACAGTTTGGGTTAGAAATTTTCTTTAAGGCGTTTTCTCTTATAATCGGCATTATGCGATCTATCCAGACTGCAACCATGAAGCCTAATTGATGCCTAAATTGGGCTCAGTTCAAGAAGAAAAGTTAGAAGTTACCAGTTGATATGCAGTACAAAAAAGTAGGTCCACTAGATAGATCTGAAGCCAGCTGTAGATGAGGCCTCCTGAGTTGTCATTAAATTGTGTAAAATCTACATAATCTAGGACTTGAAAGGAACTGAAACAACTTTTAGAGAAGTACAAATAAAATCCAGAAACTATCAGAGTTCATGAACTAAAAATGAGTTAAACTGGGCATAGCTCACAGCTTATCCTACGTCATGGTTTTATGTTCCTCGTGCTGTTATTACTGCATATCAAAATGTTTAAATCTGTCTTCCAGTTAGACCCTGTTTCTCTCATATAGTAGAAGATGAGTCTTGAACAAAGAGGCCAATGATCTCTCTCTTCTTAGAAAACTTTTGTTTGGTAGGTTCTGCTAAGCTTGCCCTCAGATGACTCACTCTGTCTAAGGATATACAGTATTCATCTCTGAGCAGCTCCACCTTAAGAGATTAAAAGACACCAATTGAGTCTCAGACTTTGTACTGGCATATCAGTTGCACTGCAGTATGTTATGTTCTACCAAGTATTAAAGTACAAAGGACAAAGTATTTTCAACACCATCAAAGTTCAGTTTATGTCACAAGACATGGTTGTGTTTTTGGACATCATGGTCACAGGCTTGACTCAATTAAATCTTGAAGATGAGATGACAAAAATGTCCCTTCCTTTGACTTTGACATTGACCTTTGACTGAATTCGGAGCAGACACATCAACTTACCATTATTGTTTTGTTTACAGCTGACTCACCTAGATGTCATCTGTATTCTTTAATTTTCTTTTCAAGCTCTTTTCAGGAGGTGACATTTCTTAAAAAGAACGAAGAATTACAAGACTACAACATGGTCACAAAGTGCATTGCCCTTCCAAGTCTCATTCGACGTGGACCGGTGCTTTGTGAGATAATGGCATATTGTTTGAAGGCACAGCCATTAAAAGTTATCAGATAATGAGCTGAATTGATTGTCATTGCGCAATGAATCCTCTATCATAACATAAGATAATGTTATTTCAGATCATCATATACATGTGCTTGGATAGTGATCTCAGGAGGTACAGTGGGTCCACTCTTACCTTAAAAACAAAGAAATGTCTTTTCTACCTTGAGATTGTTCTTGTGTCTTCCTATTATGCAGTGGGATACATTTCTATGTTGAGCAGCAGCAGGAGACCCACCTTTCTGTTCACCCTGCGCTGTCTATATTATTAGTAGTTAAAAGGTTATAACTTGCAAAACCACCGTTATTATCCTGTAAGGTGAGGCAAGTGGAGCACAGCACTTATTACTGACTCAGTGTAATACATAACCTGATCATGTGCCAGAATCTGCCTTGTGCTTTTGTAATTTTAAGTCTCCCAATGTCCTAGTTAAGGAGCCAGAATAAAGCATTAGATGCAGTGTAATCCACTGCCGGAGTAAATTGTAAGTCTCACTTCATGGCCACAGTGCTGTCGTGCTTTTCCAGGGAACTGTCCGCTGCAGGGCTAATCACCTTAGATGGAGTATTAGACAGTGGACTGTGTCATCAGTTATACCGACACAGTGGTTTTAATACAGACCATGTTTGAGAACAAGAGCTCTTTTGAATATTATGCAAGCTTATTCCCTGGGGGTATCAATCAAACGTGCAATTTAAGGACATTTATGTTTTTGTTTTTCATTTTGAATAATTTCCTAAAGGTGTTTATGCCTACATCGTGTATGGATGGAGAGGCGCCATGTACGGACACCTGTTAGGAGCGTTTGTATAATTGGCAGTATTTATTCTTTTCTCAGTAATCTACCAGTAGTTTCCATTGTCAAGTTTCCAAGACTTTTACATAATGTTTTATACTCTACTTGGCAAAAAGTGCCTGGATTGGAACAAGATTAACTGATTTGGCGGCTCACCAGATGAAACAAAACAAAACCGTAAAACAGGATCATTAGTGGCTGCGCTTTATCAACAGCTTTTACGTTGTACTCCAGAACTCTTTTTTTTTGCTGTTACCTCAAGTGATTCAGATATTTCCTCTTTGTATTCCTGTATGATGATGTCTGTATTTATAATGTGTTTTTTCCCCTCTTTTTCAGCCAGAAACTTCAACATCCAAAAATCTGAGGCCATGCTACGAAAGGTAACCTGCTCAAAAACCTGCATGCATCACACGCTTGTAGAAACACGATACGGTACAAATCATGTACTGAAATGAAAGTCAAGGTACAATGACAGTGTCTTCCTTTCAGGGACTAATTTGTGCTTTATATGAAAGTGCAGCAAGCACAGACTGTTCAGCCCATCAGCTCAGGAGTGGCTGCAGATTAGAGAGGAGTGGTGTTGTAATGGTTGGGGAAACTGAGTCATCACGACAGCTCGAGGAGATAAGATATAGATAAAAGGGATTAAATTAATACTTTAGATGACCGAATGAGATTTACCTCCACCTAACTTAAAGCTGGATGAGCTGACTTTTGTCCACTAGGGGCTACAAGAGCCCCACAGCAAGCTGACCGACACGTGGCGCTGACAACAAGCTAACTTTTGCTTAGTAGACCAGCAAAGGTCTCAGTGGCTGGATGTATTTAGGTCTAAAGGACGGGAAACAAATATCGTTTTTGTCCGTACATCCTCACGGTCTTTGTGTGTTTTGCACAAGTGGCCAGTAGTGAGATATTGATCACTACTGGAAATGTTTGCCAAACCCAACAACCAACTGTTCATTTAGTGAACCGAGCTGCCACTTAGCTCTTTGAAATGAAGATTGAAAAACTATAGCTTCCTCCGTCTGAAATAAACCTACACCGCTGCCACCAACCATGCTCCATTTTAGTGATTCTTAGAGAAAATTATTGGCTTTAATTGTCAGTTCCTTATCAAATCTGTCAGCCAGGCTGAAACATACATGTGGTTTATTTATCAAAATGGACTGTGAGTCAGTTTGAAACATTTCTTTCCTTCTAGTTGATGTCTCTGTGGTTGCAAGCATGTGTTGGCATGTGTGCACTGCATTGTCTACACTGATCCCCTCCCTGCTGACAATGCGTCACCTACTGTCTGAAACCTCCTAAGCCACTTAAATCACTACATCGTGCTTGGGCAGTTCTGCCACAGTTCTAGCAGTGTCTGTCACCCAAGAAGCAAAACAGATACTGACCTTCAATGTGTGTATATGATTAATTCTGTGGTTAAAAGTTTTGCTGAATATCCGTCTTTTCTTCCAGCACTTGGAGTTCAGAAAACAGATGAAAGTAGACACGATAATCTCAGACTGGCGTCCACCAGAGGTAAATTCACACTTAACCTCATGATCAGTTACCTTCTGTTGGTTAAAATTATATATACAACATTCACATTCAAATAAATTAATCATAAATTGTCTTCTTTACAAATACTCCCATACACAACCAATAAAATAGTTTGATATTTGAAACGGCTGCGGTCTGCAGGTGATAGAGAAGTATCTGTCAGGAGGGATGTGTGGTTATGACCGTGAGGGCAGTCCCATCTGGTATGATGTCATCGGACCTGTGGATCCTAAAGGCCTCTTCCTGTCTGCCTCCAAGCAAGACTTCATCAAGTCCAAGATCAGAGACTGTGAGGTCCTGCAGAAGGAATGCAACCTCCAGTCAGAGAGGGTAAGAGCAGACACCACAGAGATCCGGTGGTCCATGCTGACCATGCGTAATGGTATTTATAAAATTGGTAGGTTGTGTGTCTGTCAAGGCTCCAAAAATAAGTCACTAACATGTCACGATGCAAACAAACCACTCAGTGTTACAAATGAGGGGCTGAGAGGTGATTGCTTTCACAAATTAGAATTACTTTATGTTTTTTTGTGTAATATAATTTTGCCTCTTAGTGCTTTTAAAAAAAGATTCAAATGGAACAGTCTTAGAAAGTAATACCAGTCTACACTGTGGCTTGTAGAAATGGACAAGTCGATATGATTTCCTGTGGTACAAGCAAAACATGTTAGAAACCACTGCGGTAGAGTTAAATAAGAGTATCAACGGAAAGATGTTTTATGGCCACAGCAACCCCCTGTCTTTGTGGTATGGCCAATCACAAATGTGTAAATAGTTTGTTTGTTTTGTGAGCAGTCATATCAGTTTTCCACTGATGAAATCAAATGTGATCTCGGATAATCTTTTTTAATTTAGCGTGTACCATTTAGCAAGTGCTGAAACTTGACATATATCTTATAGAGATAAAGAAACAAAATGCAGCTGTATATTGATACATAACATGCCAACAAATACATTTTCTCAGATTTTATTTTGTTGTTCTCAAAAGAAGCAAAAATCATTCCCTGCCATTTTCAAGTTCGTCAGTTCAATTTTATTTCACTATTTTGTCATATCCACTTGTGATTTCGATGGCACAATTTATTTCCTGTTTAACATTTTAATTTGGCCACATACTTGCTGCATGATGGTCATATTTTTATTTATTTATTTATTTTTATATTTCACTGTGTAATTACTCTCCATTTTTCAAACATTTTTATGATCTTCTGTTTATGTTTGTTTTTATGTTGTGCATTTGCAGATGGATTTATTACTTAGTCTTTTAATCATTTTATTACATTACAGTTTTTTGGCTGAAATGTTTATCCAATCAGAGTCTTTTTAAAGTTCACTTTGTAGACGAAAAAAACCTTATTTTAATCAATGTCATTTTGTGTATTTAAAAATCTATATTTTAGATATTTAGATTTTTGTCTTTCCGTCTCTGTTTTCACTCAGCTTGGGAAAAACATTGAGTCAATCACTATGATCTACGATGTTGAAGGTCTGGGTCTGAAACACCTATGGAAGCCTGCTATAGAAACATATGGAGAGGTACACACACACACACACACACACACACACAGTGCAGACACAGACCTCACAAAGCCAAAACAGGAAGTAGACTCGCAAGTTCGACATCTCCAAATCCACCATGTTCCTCTGTGTCACCAGATCCTTCAGATGTTTGAAGACAACTATCCAGAAGGCTTGAAAAGGCTGTTTGTCATAAAAGGTATATTTTTACATTTTTCAAAATGGATGAATAAATAACTGATCTTACCTGTATTTCTGTATTCATCTGGTATCGTTTGTTTAATATCTTAAACATTTTCTACCACAGCCCCCAAGCTCTTTCCTGTGGCCTACAACCTCGTCAAGCACTTTCTGAGTGAGAACACGAGACAAAAGATCTACGTCCTCGGGGGTAAGACGCCACACATCATTGCATCTTACTCTGCACAAATATCACCCAAATCAGGATCGGGTGGACAAAAGGGTGGCCAGATGAGACCACTTCAAATCTTGGGGTGGCACACCAAAACTAAAAGCCATCATTTCAGGATTATATTATACTGCTGTAGTATACAGGTTACTAGAAAACTGAAATACTTAAGGAAACACCTACTGATATTATTGTGTTACATTTAATGTTACTTATGAAATGCAAACTGACGATATGATCTATGTGACTGGCGAGTGGGGTGGCCAGCAAATTTATAAGGGGGGGCCGTGGTCACCCCTGGCGGCGCCTGTTTCTTCCACCTCCGTTTATAACATCCCATATCTGAAGTGGTGACATCATCAGTGGGGCAACAAAGCAAACACTGTTTCCTTTGATCTGAAGTGACATCATCATCATGAGGTCACAGAGAAGAGCAGCTTCATTTGCTCTATATATATTATATCTATGCAATGAAGCAAGTAAAGTGCTGTACATAGAGTCTGTGGCTGAATATTATATAAAAATATATGTAACATATACAAAACTGCAGCCAGAGACCAGAAAGCAAAACCATTACAACTGTACTGCTTTACTCAGGGTGTGATTGTATCTCTCTTTGTAATCCAGCCCGAACTGCAGTGTCTTTTTGAGGACAATCAATCCATAAAGATAAATCTCTTTTCTCACAGTGTTTGTGGGATTTGCCAGAGTTGCCAGATAGCAGGTCCAAGCCTGACCCCGATCAAAACATTGACCTCCTCACCCTTTCTAATGAAAAAAGTGTTACTGGCTCTCTTACAGCTAACTGGCAAGAAATTTTACTGAAGTACATCGATGCAGAGGAGCTGCCGGTGATTTACGGGGGAAAGCTGACAGATCCTGATGGAGATCCTCGCTGTCGGACCAGGGTGAGTCAATTGATCTGTCGGCTAAACTCTTTTGGTACGAAGGTGGGCTGATGTTGAGCTGGAAAGGAAAACATTCGGCTGCGGATGCTGCTTAATTATTTTGAGACAGCTTACGACGGATATATGCTGATTGACACATTCATGGGGATATTTACTCTTATTACCCATTTATTGTATGTGACCTGCAGAAAGGCAGTCCTGTTAACTGAACATATGAATGTATTGTATTTAGCTTAAATAGCTTCAGTTCTGTTTCTCGTGATCATTTTGACAATAATTTGTATCCTTGTGTAGCCTCACACCAGTGTTTTCTTAACGTCTAGTCGTCACTGAGCCTTTGATCCCTTTTTCATCATGTGAGAAATTATCTAGACAGCCAAGTAAATATTTGAGGCCCTTAATTTCCTCCTTCTGGACATTTGAATTCCTTATTTCTGCTCTGTTCCTGTCAGCAGTTCCTGTTTTGACTGCTACCGTTTTGCCGTTAGCATTGGTGAGGTGTCAACTCTTCACTTGGTGTATGCTGGGACTGTTTATTTCTTTGAGTGAGATCACCCAGCAGATTAAGCTTGCAGACTAGTATGTTTGAAATGATGTCACGATACAAATGAGGTTAATATTCCTGTGTTGATATTTCTTGTGATATTGCAGATTTATGCAAAATCACATAAAATGATCAACTATTGGTCATTTCAATAAACTATGCTTTGATCAGTTCACAAATGTATAGTTTTATTGTCACTATATAATTTGTATAATTAATAATGCTTAGCCCTTTTGAAGAATATGAGACACCAATAGTCAGACAAGAAGATCCAAAAGTCGTCTTTCAACATCAGCCCTCCTGTCGGGTTTTAAAAAAGTCCTGAAATAGGCAGCAGTTTGCTTTGTAGTGGTTTCATAGATTTGGGTCCTGCCCTGTAGTTCTCTGGTTTTTATCCTATGCTCATGTAGATTGGCAGCTTCCAGCTTTACTTTGGCTAAAAACTGGTTGGCTAATATGCATGCTATGCACCTGAAGTGTTGTGGGGTTACATTTGCCTAGCAAACAATGGAGTTCCCATCCCACCAGTTTTTCCTGTTGTGGCCAAGTAGAAGATGTAAAGGAATAATTTACCTAAACTATCATTCAAAGTCTAATGCAAAGGCCTTTAGAGGAGATGTTTTCTAATGCACAGAATCATAAAATGTTATCACTGCTAACGCTGGCTGTGGCGAGGATCCTGTCACGCATGAATGAGCCCATCTGATCACAGCAGGTCAATGACAATGCAAGAGCTATTCTGGACTGGTGGTCCGTAGCAAACTGAATCAATACAGCTGCACACATGACAGCTTTTCTCTGTAGCACGGGTACCAATATAACAAGGAAGTGGTGCAAATAGATGCGATTTATGGGTTGACCATTTGTACTGAAGAGATGAAGTTCTGTGTGAATTATAACAGCTAATGTCTGAGGACATTTCCTCATATGAGCAGGAAATCCACAGGAAGATAAGAAACTAATTCAAACTCACACTTCTCCCATGCTGCAATCCTGCCACGCTGCTTAGAAATGGGACTCAGGAGAAGCTGTAGTGCGAAGCGTAGCATCGAGAAGCACGAGCAGCAGCCTGAGTAGTCGTTCTTGTAGATGATTCTGCAGACTGACCCTGCGTTTGTCACTGTTTCTGTAGATTAATAATTGGGCCCAGGACAGATGAGGAACAGGAGGACAGAAATTCATTTCGGCTACATGCAAGATTCAAGGAATTGAGATGCTCAGCCTCAAAGTGTTTTCTACCTTTTTTTTCCAACACACTTTTAGTTAGTTAGCTGTGTGTCCTTGACATTGTACTGTAATGTTCTGGTTAGGTCGTAGGAACTGAGTTGTCTTATTAAAGCAATAGTTCGACAGTTTGGGAATTTTGCTCACTTTCCTGCTGCAGGTTAGATGAGAGGACTGACAACACTCTCATGTTTGTGCAGTAAAGATCAAGCTTAGCATGAAGACTGGAAAGTCACTCTAAGAGTCATTATATCTGTTAAAAAAATAGTCAAACACATAAGTCACCCTAAAGCCTAATTTATCATTTTTGCTCTTAGGGTTTTGCTATGATTGGACAGAGCGAGGATCACTGTTTCACCCTATTTCCAGTCTTTGTGCTAAGTTAAGTTTAACACTTCCCAAAATGAAGAACTATTTCTTTATGAACTGGGCATCATTTATGAGCCTGAAAGAATGCACCTATTCTATACTAATTGTTATAAAATTGTTTTCTGTAGAGGTCAAAGAAACACTGAACTGGTCTCTGTGTGTGCATTTTTCTGCATTTTAAGGCTGATTATTGTTGGTTGTTATTCAAGAAATCTGTGATATTGGTTTAAATTATTATTAATAATTATCAATTATTACAAACATTTTCTGACCTGTGTTGTTGTCAGAGAAGCCTGTTTGCTTTAAATTACAGGGATTTGTGCAGCAGCAAAGATCACTTTGGACATCTTGGTGATCTGCTTCCTTAAAAAACTTTTGAGCCTTATGCGCTTGTGTGTTCACTTTTTCCTCAGTCAAGTTCAGTCAAAGAAAGAATAGAAAAATCAGGATATGCCTGATAAATCATAGCACGCTAGTGAACAGCATTGCGATGTGTATTATTTCCTTTTAGTAATTTATTTTTGCATCTTTCTTTCCTTTTTCTCTGTGGGAGTTTCCCAACAACGGTTCTGTTAAGTTTGACATTTCTGCAAAACATTTTAGAGAAGTTGTTTCCGACTTCCCTTACAAGACAGAAGTCTTTCTGGATACTATATTATTCTTGCTTGAACTGACATACTTCCTGAAGTCCAAGAGAAAACACATTCATTTAACGTGTGTGTATGTGTGTGTGTGTGTGTGTAAACGCTATCATCTGTAATTTTCATAATGTTAGTTCTGTCACCTGCAGGATTTAACTGACACTCCCACTTTAGTGACCTCACATGAGGAAATCGCTGCCCTCTGTTGGTTTGTTCCTGTCCTGCACTGTAGAGCACTGGGAAACAGCAGTAGACTGGTTTTATATTTATTGGATTTATGTGAATAAACAGAAAAGTGGAAAAGAGAGACTATCCTTTTATATTTGTTTTATTGAAAAGATGTAATATTACAAGCATTCAGGCACTAACACAAAGTTACAGTAAGTGATGGCTTTCTCTTTTTCCTCATTTCTCCTGTCCTCTCAACATTTAATATATTACACTTTTTGACACTTGTATTCTCTAACTGTGTTTATGTGTGATCTGCAGATAAACCATGTTGGCCCAGTTCCCTCCTCCTACTACGTGCGGGACCATGTGAAGGTGGACTACGAGAAGTGTATGACCGTCAGTCGAGGCTCTTCGCAGCAGCTAGACTATGAGATCCTGTTTCCAGGCTGCGTTCTCCGGTGAGATGGAGGCCACGAGTTTTCTCACAGTTAAAAAGCAACATAAGCTAAATGAGTTCATGTACCGATTTTCACTGATTTAAAACACAAATAATACTTTTGAAGACAATGAGGTCATTTATTATGCAAACAGTCACTAGCTGAAACTCGTGTGTAGACTTGTTGTTTTTCTTTTTTTATGTCATTATTAATTGAATATCTTTGGACTCAAATAAGCAGAAAATTGTGCTAGATATATTACAGTCTGACAGTGAATTGATTCATAGAAATAATAAATGATGTGTTAATTAACTGTGCCAAATAGTTTTAACCCCATTAACCCAAGACTCAACACTCAAAAACAAAGTTTCCATTAGTAACTTTTCTAACAAGTAAAAACTTACTATAAATGAATTAATACTCATAACATGCAGAAGAAAGCAAAGTAAAAATGTATTTGTTTGTGAAAATCTGGAGTAGAGCATCATCAACATTTGGGTTTCAGTAGTAATTTTAAACTATTTTAATCTAAGTGAGACTAGACCAGTCAACTCAAACTTAAGAGATATTTGCATATATATATATATGTATGTTTTGGACCATTCATTTGTGAACAGAAACTTCTTTTTTAAGTATAGCATTTTGTCTTTTTTGTTGAGAATTAAATTTCCATTTAAGTCAGAAAAATAAGTGTAAATTGATTGACTTTTCTCTTCCATCCTGACAGGTGGCAGTTTGCCACTGAGAGTGCAGACATTGGTTTTGGGGTGTTTCTGAAAGACAGAAAGGGTGAATGGAAGAAGGCGGCTCAGATGCAGGAAATCGTTCCCAGCCAGCGCTACAACGCTCACCTGGTGCCCGAAGACGGTTCGCTGACCTGTGAACGGCCCGGAGTCTGTGAGTAACTTGTAACTCTCTGATCAGACGTCCATGATGTGTAATCATGTCAGGAAGCAGAAATAATGAACATTAACACAGCAGTACAGTAAATATTCTGCTCTGTTTGTCTTCCCCAGACGTTCTGAGATTTGACAACACTTACAGCATCTTCCAGGCCAAAAGAGTCAGCTTTAGTGTTGAAGTCCTGCTGCCCGACCACTTACAGTCCTCACAGACCAACGGGGGGTCCAAAAACCACGTAGAGGCTGAAGGCAACAGCCAGTCCTAACTAAGGAGGTGACGCAGTGAACCGCTTCCATGTCAGATTAATTATGTTTAGCCGCCACTAGTAAGCACAGCCTGAGAGACTTGATGTGAACAGAAACTGCAACATGCTGCCAAAACACAAAAAGTATTTAACCAACGCCAAGATCTGATTGATGAGATGTGCAGCAAACGCACCATGTGTGTAATGTTTGGGTGTCCATACGCATCTGGCCGTATTGTGTCGTTTCACATTTAATATTTTTAGCTCTGTTGCAGCATTTTATTTTTTCTAGGACACCATGAGAACCTCTGGACAAAGCCGTTAACGACCATGTTAACGAATAGTTACCTCAGATTACCACAACCTTACACATAAACACTTAAATTAACAAGCCTCTCTGCTAAAGTTAGGTTAAAGTTAGTTAACTGTCACTGTTGTAGGAGTGACGTGGTAAATAGGTGGAGTACTCTTAAGGCACTTCCTGTTCCTGGTAATATTAAGGTTCAAAATAAAGAATAAGCATTTTTTTATTTTCATTTTTCCATAGCAGTCAGTAACAATATAAGTATTTCAGTGTATGTAAAAAGAGATTTTCTTTGCGACTTAATCTTTCCTTTTATTGCCCTTTTCTGTCTTTGTTTTTTCTGACAAAATGGAAATTCAGGTTGCGATAATGAACATTCCTTTAAGCCATGATTACACACTGAAGCATATGAAATAATTTATTTTGAATTTCTAAATTAAGTTATTATTTATTCATCTTTTCAAAGCTCTGTTTACACTCATTCCTCATTGAATGTGCCTCTAATGTTTTTCCCCTCTGATCTCACTCTAAGGGAGAAATGAACATTCACATTTGCAGATAAGAGTCTGTTAAATGTCCTGTGTTATGAATTAAATATATTTTTATTTAGTATAATTTCCAAAAACTGAAAGACAATTTGAAAGACAATTATTTTATGACAAAAAATCTATCTATCTATATTTATTTTAAATAAAGAGCATTCATGTTTCAAAAAAACACAATATTATTTCAATTGGTTTGCAGTGGAAAAGTTTTTTTTTTTTTTTTTTTTAAATATGTTACTCTTACCAGACAATTACTGAATGTAGATTGTGGCCTATTGCTATTTTCATGTTTATATTGTAACATTACTGAGAGATTTGCAACAACCTGTTATATATATATATATACAGTCCGTGGTCCAAACTGTGCTGGTGAAGATCTCTTCGTATATGATGAAGACCAAACAAATGTATGAGAAGCAAATAAACTGTACAGCTAAGGAAAGTTTTGTGTGGCTACCCTTTTGTTTTTTGTCCCTCAGACTGTGGCACAAAGTCAGTATTAGTAACGAGCAGTGTGTCAGTGCTGTGGAAGTAATTATTTCACTTATCCACAAAATGTTAACCAACATGCCAAAAGGGGTAAGATTGGTGGTTCAGGATGTGTTGATGTTAGTAAAGAAGAAAATGACGAAGAAATCAAACACGTGACATGCCTCCTCTATACTGCAGGGCCTGAGAGGCATTAAGTTCAGGTGTTCCTGCTCCGTTCAACTATCAGCAAGACAACAAGAACAAACAGATATTGGCAGGCCTCTTGCAGGGCAGGAGGTGTTCAGCTAAGTTAGAAAAACTTAGCAACAAGTATCCAAATCTGAGTCTTCGCCTGACAGGAACATAACACACACACACACACACAACAGGACCCATTGTCTTGATTCATAAATATTTTATATACAAAATATCGTTACAAGTATATTCAACATATGTCACATTAGAATAAGCATAACTACTTTACTTACATTTGATCAATCTTCATATTTCACAGTACATACATGGAAAAAAAAAATCACAATTCTAGTTTACTTTGTATACAATAAATACATGCTCTGGTCATAAGCTTTCCTTCTTTCTTTCTTTCTTTTTTTTTTTACAAACTTACAGTTAGTTTTAAACAGTGCAAGAGTTCAGTTGTCAGCACAGCTGCAGCCACTGTGAAATATCTCCCCTTTTTTGCACTTACAGCCTCCTGAATACAAACGTTTGTTAAACACAACAGAACCAAAGACAAAACTGTAAACAGGTTTCTAGACTATCTCATCTAAAGTTTACCAAATGGATCCTCTTGAGTTTGGACCCAAAGTGCAGCTAGTTTTGGCAAAAGTGCAGTTAAAGGTGGGACATCTACAGTGGCCACGTCACTCCACAAACAACCCAAAATACGTGGAGAGAGCTAGTTGAACTTGGCTCGCTGAACACTTGCTTTCCTTGGCACATAGTAAACACATGAGAGTGGGGATCAAACGCAGAACAGCCTGCCTGCATGTTATACTTTCCAACTGCCTCCAAGCTTGTAGTGCGCTGATCGTAAAACACCAATCAGGTATTCAGAAACGTATGACTGGTGTGGTGACTGTGCATGCAAGGCAAGGCTGTGGCATCTGCAATACTTTGTTCTCAACCAATTTTAAAACTGTTAAAGCAGAGAAAAAGAAATTCTTGGAGGTCCATTTTTGCTCCTCGATAAAGGTGATAACACTGTTTAACCCCCAGAAACAGGTCGTCAGCGTTCAGTTGTTTGCACTCAGAGTGGGTCGACAGGTAAACAGCGTTCACAGTCACAGTATGACACTTGGCAAAAATAGAAGAGCTAAATGCAAAACCTCCGACACTGAATTTCTTCCCAGTGCAGAGAAGCTGCGTTTTGTTCTTTGACAGGCCACAGTCCAGAGGTCTGTCAGATATTAGGAACTAATTCATAATTCCATAATACATAATTCTTTGTTTCTGGAAGAAAAAAATAAACCAACACATACTTTTTTTTCAGAGTTGGAGAAGCCAACTGTTAAAAGTCTCTCGGAGCATGTTGGGCCAGCTCTGTAAGCAAGCTAGCTTTTTTTTTAAGGCGACGTAACTGGGTCTTATCTTGTCTTCCAATTTCTTTTTTAAATCTAGCATGGAAAGTATGGACAGAAGTTCACAAGTTAAGTGCAAGACATATTTTCAGTATTGCAACACATTTCGTCTTGCTCCAAAACCCTGGAGTACTTCTCAGAGTCAACAGCATCAACTCAACAGGAAAGCTGCAAAGTTGTAACATCACCCTGTAAGATGCATCTAGTGTCAACTGACTTGAATTAAAGGATGTGAGGCAAGATGAAGCCACTGAGTGTTGCAAATAACTCTGTTGAAATGCTGACTAAAAAAGAGTAGCCTGATCCCTTTAAAAGAACCATTATCTGTTTTATTTTGTTCTTCTGCTCTCATTATGGTGAATAATTGCAGGTTGCTTAATTCCAAAATTACATTTGGTTACCTGCTCAAATGATTCTTAAAAACATTAGCTCTCTGTAGCAACTCATGCTAAATATGACATTTGTTCATTTAAATGTGTGTTTGCCATGTTAATTAGCTGGTTAATTACTTGTATCGAATTTCATTTTTTGAGAAACAGCGTTGGCTAACAGGGTCAACACTGATACCAGTGTCACAAGATATTTGTCAGCAAAAGGACTCAAGGCTCAAACAGTACAAGAACCTGGGATCAAATCCTGCGTCTCATCTCATGTCATAGTTACTTTTTAGTCGCTTAATAGGAGCCAGAATTTCCTGTTCTGGTCCATTCAGTTTTAAAACTCTTGCTTTGTTCACATCTTTTTATACTACCATCTAGAAAGAGACAGACTTTCTTTCCAGTAACTGGATGTTTGTGGATTAGCATATATTTGATTGATTTTATCTGGTTTTAGTTGGCTGCAGGTGACCAGACAAGTCTGTCATCAGAATTAGAAGATCAAGAAGATCTCAAGAGTTTCTCTCTGATTTCTGACATTTGAACCGGTGATTTAAATCCATGTCTTTTGGTTGCTCATATTGGTGGTGATTAAGGTCATATTTTCTTTTCCAACATGTTGAGGAAGTAACTCCTTTCAAAGGGTACATTTTGAATTATACGTTTCTTTCTCACCATGACTAAGACAAATAGTCTCTTTGTTTGTGTCTGCTGCGTCTCCTCCGAGCTGAACAGGAGCGTTAATGGTCTGTGTTCACTCAGGATGAAGATGACAGCACTCGTTATGGCCCTGCCTCTAAACCTTGACCGTGATACGTATCGGTTTCACATTTTCACCATTTCCAACAGTCTGATGTTGAGTCAGCGTCTCGGCTCATCTGCCCTCCTCCACAGGACGAGTTTCAGATTTTAGCTTGACAAACTCCTTTGCCACCTCGTCAGCAGGCCGCTGGGACAGGATACGCATCACCGTCATGCCCGTCTCGTCGGTTTGAATGCGCGGCCCCAGCGGACACCAGCACACGCAGCTCTTGCGGTCAGCGACGTCACGCAGCTGAACCACGGCCACGCCGACCACTCTGTCCGCCCGGCCGAAACAGTAATCCTTCACTGTCACCTGGAGCTCGTAGCAGTCTGGGGACTCCTTACCCAGGACACTACGGAGCAGAAGAAAGCATTGAAAGTCAGCCGATAATTCACTGCATCTCAACATATAAGACTATAATAACAGTTCAGCTTTTAAACTCACAACTGGAAAGCCTCGTTGAACTTGGCCGTCCAGCTGTTGTTCTTGGATTTCGTGGTGAACTTGCGCTTCTTGTCGGCCAGGAAGGGACCAACCATGGAGACTTCGACAAAAGGCCGGAACATCCCTGATGTCTGCCACTTCATGTCGTTCACTGCGATGACTGGATGGAGAGGTGTGGGTAAACGGGAGAGAGAGAGGGACAGGGAGAGCAGATTCAGTGCTGGATGTCTAGTTTCATGCTTATGGTTGCATGTGTGTATATTTGTACAGACGTGGACAATATTGGTTAAATGTTTGCTGGGAGTCTTTCAGGTCTCACCTCTGACAGAGACTTTGCGTTCCTTCCCAAGCAGCATGTCAATCTGCAGAAGGGCCTCTCCGATGGGCTTCTCTATCCCTGAGCCTGCAGCACAAAACCACCACATTGCACGTTAACAGGACAGCATAAGAGCATCTTCAAACTGCACTTTAAT
>JAOXYL010000086.1:12201011-12211042 GCA_028564955.1 Terapon puta | reverse complement strand
CACACACACACACACACACACACACACACACACACACACACAAAATCTTACCAGCGTAGAAATCAACTTTGCGGATGCGAAATGTGGTGGGAGCTGAGATGACAACAGAATTACAAAACAAACCAATCAGAGTTCAATGAAAACAGAAAAGCCAAAAATGAGAATGGCTTTAAAGATAAAAGAAAAGAGATAAAAAAAGGACACAATGCTAGTGAAGCTGGGAGTTAGGAGGTGATTCTCCTGAAGGGTTTGTCATATCAGAGAGCATCTTACACAACAGCATACTGACTCAGCTACAACATCTCTATGGATTTCAGCGTTCTGTTGTAAGCAAACCTGGCATTTTCACTACAACTAAAAAAACTAAATAACTCTATTGTGTAAAGGCTGTAGAGCTGAGTTTCACAGGCCTCAATGGAATCACAGACGCTGTAACAGTATTTACTTTTGGTAACCGTCTGAGAACAGGTCCAATACATTATTTGAATAAAACACTTATTTCAGGGTTTTTATATATATATATATAAAACTATGACTGCATTGGCAGTGGCTGCCAAAGAATTTGAATCAAAATGTACTTTTTTGACTTACTTTTAACTTTGTCTTTTTAACTTTGACTCTTTCACTCTAAATTGTGATCCAGTACAATATACAAAGCAACAACTGCAGCTACATCACTACTAACTCCTCTGACTGCTGCATTAAGTTCAATAATCTCACCATTGTTCCAGCGGTAGTGGTCAATTTTATGCAGAACTGGAAGAGACGATGGCAAGCAGACGAAAGAGAGTTGATGGATGAGTGGGAAAAAAAGCATGAATGTGGAGGGGAAGACAGGCTGGAAATTGTATCACACACACACACACACACACACACACACACACACACACAAACACAGTCTTACCCTCCAAGGCATATTTCATGTCCTGAGCAAACAGCATCCACATGACCTCAGCGCTGACCTTACCCACATTGAGTTCCTGAGGAAACCTGAAAGGGAGTCGGACGAGACAAAAAAGCCTTAGTTACTCTGCTAGTGTGTAAGTCTGTGTGCATGTTAATATCCTGTTTGGTATTCAACTTGCCAACAGATGCTTTGTGTGCATATGATCACGAGTACGACGAGTAACGCATGAACATGCAGACTGAGCATCCTTAGGGAAGGACTACAAATCAGCTACATCTCGTCCTAAAACGGCATCAGTTGCATTTTACTTACTGTAACAATGCATACACACATCCTCAGTGTCAAATAAATGAATAAAATAAATTTGGCATCAAGAAAAAGACACACACAGCAGTTGAGGATTTTTTTGGTCTGTCTGAAACTAGTGACAACACAATGATATTGATATTTGCGAGCCAATATTTATCAGCGTACTGTGCTTACAGCAGTAATTCTCTACAGCAAAAGTTTAAATAACATACCACTAGTAATGTATTATATTATACAAGATTCTCATCAATATTAAATAACACAACAACAACATTTTGGATTCAATTTTGAAGCATCCATTTTTAAAGGTATCGAAAAATCAACTGTATAGACCACAGCCCACACAATTTCATGAGGTAAAATTATTGTTTTGAATATGAGTAGAACATTTAATTAATATCAATTCAACCAAAAAAAATCTAACGCGTATGTGAAAAGGCTGCTGCAAATGTTTTCTCTATTTGAAGTTGTAATTTATAGTACATTCATCTTAATGGCTGTTATTAACTCAGTCCTAATGAAAATTAGGAAAAACCCACACTTTCACTCATCCCAGACCTACAATATGCCAAATAAGAAGCAAATGACTCAGAACAGTAATCATTACTGACTGGTTAATGATGGGTGTGTAGGAGTTCTTGTCCTCCTCAATGATGGAGACGATGAGCGTGATGAGTTTAGGCCAAAAGTCCAGATTCTGGATGCTCGGGCCCTGCTCCTCCTGCTGGCTCTCCTCTTTCTTCTCTTCCTCCTCCTCCTCCTCTTCTTCCTCCTCCTCCTCCTCCTCCTCCTCTTCCTCTTTATTTTCGTCCTCATCCTCTCCTTCCACTTTCTCCTTCTTCTTCTTTTTCTTCTTTTTCTTCTCTGGCTCTGTCTGGAAGAGGGGAAAAGACAGGAGATGAAGAGATTTATGTGTTTAGTTGCCTGCATGTACTTTTGTACAACCAGGAAGAGCTGAATCCAAAACCAGAGGCCCAAAAAGAAACACATGATGTTATAAAATGAGTGGCAGCACAAAAGAAAAATATGTTTCAGTGCTCAAAAGCTGTGAATTCAGTGAACGATTTGCACTGAATAATTTACAACAATAATTCCAATAATATTCTTCCACTGTACTGAGGCCATCTATTTTTAAATATTACGCCTCCCTGTTTGTGTGACAGGGTTTTGCACCCTCCATAAAGCTGAAAAGATATTTCTTGATTAACATGCAAAGTATTGTTAATTTATACTGAACACGGGCTGGTTTAATGAGTTTAGACACATTAAGACATGAATCTTTCTGGGCACAATTAAAAATATTCTGTTTTTTTAGAGACAATCCTTCAGCTAATGGAGACTCAGTTCATTAGAGCATCAGTTACAGCTAAGATGGCATGTGCTGCATGTAATGAGATAATATGAGCAATATCATATCAAACTTGAGAGGTTTGCCAAAGAACTACTTCAGGACCTTGTGCAGAGCAGGACATCCAACAGTAAAAACAGTTGGAGAAAAGAGTCAGCGACTAGGCTCTCACTTGGCCTAAAAAAGTGGAGTTGCCTTTATGTGACATTGCTCCTGATTACTAAAGTTTGTGTGGTGAGACAAAAAAAATTGAGCAACTACTTTTGCAGAAGCTCAAAGTATTCCTCTCCTAAACAACTCACTGCTTGGACGGCGGGCTGGAACTGGCGGTTGAAGAGCTCCAGACAGTTGTTGAAGATGTACTCGTAAGTGGAGTTCAGGCAGGCCTTAACGCAATCCCGCACCACGTTGGCAGCTCTGGGAGGACTCTGCAGCTCCAAGACCTGCACAAGACGAGTCAGAGATAGGTTGAACAAAAGCACAAAGACATTAACACATTCATAAGTCATATAATAGACTAATATATAATACTGTGTAATTTTTGGTCAAGTAATGTAAAATATTAACTCAACAATGAATAAGCTTCCCCATGTCAGGTTTCAACTGACACACACACACACATATCTCCGACATTTCCTCTGTCCTCCACGATGAAATCCATTTTGCCATAACAGACCTGAACTTGACAGCAAACGCTCACTCTGAGAGACATTAGTCAGGAGGTACAATCAATCCTGCAATACTGCAGCTCAAGCCTGTGTGTATGTGTGTGCTTCTATTCACATTAAAGTATTCACGAGGACCAAAATCTATAAAGAATACAGCTGATTATGGGAAGTGGCAGTTCAGTGAAGACTTCAGGCTGTATAATATGAAAGCAAGAGTTTGGAGTATTATTATCATATCACTGTTGGATATTGTCTCAATAAACATGCCCTTTTTCTAAAGTAAAGAGAAAGTTTTTGACCTATTCTAAAAACTATATTCAACACAAAAATAAGCATTTTAAGAAAGCCAGATATAAAAGACATAAAGCTGTCTGTCGTGATATTTGAGTTCATGATCTATTTTCTTTTTACCTTCATTCTGAAGAAAGTGATGCTGGTGAGGAGATCCACAGTTGACTTAAGGTCATGGAGACGAGCCTTACTGCTGGCTGGGAAGTTGTTCTGCAATCACACATGCACAGATTAGTTGAACTATTCAGTTAACCATTTGCTTGTTTGGATAGGAAGGAGTCTTTTTTTGGACAAAGATCTCTTAAGGTCTATTTCCCATAAATTTCTATAATTGATTTACTTTTTAAATCACTGTGGTTGTTTGCCTCTTTGAATGTTTATCTTATCGAGCCCCAGCCTTATTCAGCTTTTAATTTCTCACTGCATAACTGATGACAAGCAAGCAGTGATAATGAATGCAAAACTACAGAGGCACATCTGACAAAAACTCTGCTGTGACCCCACAATAAATTCAAGAGAAAAATAAACAACATCTGAGTGACTGAGAAGAGCATATTTTTAACATCAAGAGCATACTGGAGGGTATGAAGAGGCTAAATGACAGAAAATATTTATTGATAAAAGATAAAAGTTTTCAGTTAGTGACAGATGATAAGTTAATAGTTTATGCTGACTTGTTTTTCAGATTTATTCTAACCACAACAACATTATTTTTGTTTTGTTTCTTTGTTTTTTGCAAATGAATGGGGACCAACTTGTCACGAGCAGAGACTGAAGCTATAGATCGGTGTGTGGTGAAGAAAAGAATAGCAGCAGAGACTCACTCTGTACATGGAGAGGTCGATACGGAGGGAGTTGTGCAGCTGATCCAGGAGCTTCACAAAACGATCTCTCTGTTGAAAAGAGAGAAGAACGAGCAAAGAAGTTTTACTCAGATTCTTGCAAACTTGTTGACTTGGTGGTGTGGAAGACAGAGACGTGAGCCCGAATGTGTCTGAGTCTTTGTGTCCGCTTGAATATGTGTCTAGTACTGCGAGTGTGGAGAAGAAAAGGACAGCCTAACAATGCAGAGAAAAAGACATGTTTTTGTCTACTACTGAAATGGAGGCACAATTCCTCTGCACATGTGCAAAATATAAAAGTTATGCGATATACTTTGGAAAACTTGCTGATGATGAAACATTTACGTTTGTGTTGGGGGGTGTTGACAGAAACACTGCAGAACCGACCGTTTCGTTTGGTATATGCAGTAACAAGGCAACACAGACAAATGACGTTTAGTCTTTTAACCCTCACAAAAAAAATCTGCCAGTTATGTGTGATGTAGAAATAAAAATCAACAGGCACAAATCTTTTGACATGACTGTCTAACTCATGAAAATACGACCACTGGATTATAGGATACACACAATATAATACACAATATACTGTATGAGTTCTATAATTCTCAAGATTGCTATGATACTAAGCCCTATTTTGACATTAATAATGGTCTTTCAGCAGCAATTGCCCCCTGATGATGACCTGTGAAGTCAAAAAACCATGCGTTTTATACAAATATGAAAAACCTATAAATAAAATGACCAGTCTTTGTTTTATGTTTAAACCTTTCCCTTCTGCCTACGACTCCCTGAGGAATGTGTCTTCTTATATTGAACATGAGAAAGATAGCTTACTAATCCACTTATTGGCAGTCTGTTGTGGTAACGCACCAAGAAACATAACGATGAATTAACGAGGGTGGTGAAGAGGGAGGCCGCTGGCAAGCAGGGATGAATAAAAAATTAATTAAACATGACGTATAAACATGTCTTTGGAGATGTTTTATGGGTGAGGAAATGTCCTGAACATGTTTGTGAGACCTTAAGGTCACACAAAAGGTGCTTTGGTAAAAAATAAAAAAAGAACTAAACAAAAAACAAAGAAAAACAAAAATCACTGAATGTAGGCTCTACTTTTGTTTACAAGAAAACTTCGCTTCTGTAGTTTCCTGAACATGTGAACCTGACTGAGCTCTCAGCTTCTGCATTCATTTTGTATTTGGAAACCTTTCACAGTATTTGCATTTTGTAATTGCTTTGTTATTTACTGTTTTCACTGTTTCTGATTGAAACTGTGTTTCCCAGAAACACTGCATGTGTGTAGCTCAAATAAAAAAAAGATGGCAATTTCACATAACTCTGAACACTACTTTTGATCCTAACACTTTTTGACATTGTTTCAAGACTCAAGATCATTATCATGTGCACAACACCCACAAGCAATGAATATCTCAAGTCTTTGGCTACCTTAAACAATGCTCAAACATTTATAAGAAGGACCACATGTTCATAAACAAAAACAGATAAAAAATAATGCTTTTTAAACTAAATGCTTAAAATAAGGTGAAATTTTGGCAGGAATTTCTTCAAGTTGGTGTTGTTAAAATCTCTGTCTATAAAAAATACAGCCTCCCACCACGACGTCTCCGTCCTGTTGATAAGTAATACAGCTTGTCTGTGGCCTTGTTGGTGTGGCGGAACACTGTTGTCATGACGACCGATGTAAACTTCTTCAGGAGATAACAAGGCTGGCATAGAAATTCAAAATAACAGAAACAAAGAGCAGAGGTGTGGGGGTGCTGCAGAGACGGGGTCGCCAGTATCTTTTATCACGATGACTTCAGATCAAACGCAACAGTGTTTGCTTTGTTACATCACAGATGATGATGTCACTGCTTAAGATATGAGAGCAGAGGTGGAAGAAAATATTATTGCAATATTATTAATGTTGCCGATAGCCACAGGGAGGCATATGTGAGAATGCTTTTCTGTTGGGGAAGAATGGGGCTGGACCAGATGAAAATTGTCGGGCGATTGTTTTTCTTACCCTGCATGCAGGGCCTGCTGGGTTCAGTGTTGTGCTGACAGACACAGAATCATAAGGACAGGAGGCACCTGGGATCAAAACCAGCCTATGATCAATGGCCAGCCAGCTCTACCACCTGAGCTCCAGCCACTAGCGGTATCCCCACTGCTTAGCCTTTCATTTTTCCTTGATATGTTTTGGCAATGCAAATATATTTGCATGTCATGCCAAGACAGCAAACAGCAATGGAAAGAGAGAGAGAGAGAGAGAGAGAGAGAGAGAGAGAGAGAGAAAGAGAGAGAGAGAGAAAAAGAGAGATAGCTGGCGTAGTAGGAGTCACGACATGGCTGCCAAACTAATGAGATAAAACAAGTTTTGTCTGAGAGAGAGAGAAAGAGGGGGAGGAAGGAAGAGAAATGAAATACTGGAGACTGGCAAAAGTCAAAGACTAGTTTGCAAAAAATTGCACTAGAGACATGTTTTTCAAAAGGTAACAACACCAGAGATACTCAAATTGGTCCAGATGAATTGTATCAGAGATAAAAAAAAGTTCCCAGAAATTCATCACACTTCAATGTTTCACTTCTCCGGAAAAGCAGCCACTCATGTTTACATAGCAATTAGTTTGTACTCCATTTGTGTATTGGAAAGGGTTTCCCTGTGTTTTTTCTTTCAGCGGCAGTATGAACAATGGCCAACATTAACTGGCACTAAAGACCGATGAAAAACTCCTCCAACTCTTGTTTTGTGTTTTTCTATCAGTGCATCCCATGGTGACAGGAACAATGCAAACAGTTAGTAATTATGGAAAGAAGAGAAAGCAGGGACACAGTGTGTTATAGCTGTGAGCCAGGGGGTATTTAGGGTATATTCAAGGATGCTGAAGGATGCTGGAGATGGAGATGCTGTGGCTCAGTCAACATCAATCAGATCCGTGGGATGATAACTGATACGCTAAATAAGGTCAAAACTTCAGGTCAGGATTTTGTTGGGGTTTTTTTACATCTTCAGTAGGAACTAATTCTCTTGGGGCTGATGCCACAGACAGCACTGAGGCTTACCTGAACTTTAAAACCAAGTTCAAAACAGCCCTTTGAAGAGATGAAAGCCAAACAAAGTGTCCTCACTTTCCAAAACAGTCTTCACCCTTAATGTTCAAAACCCGGGAACACACACACACACACACACACACACACACATCTGACCTAAAAAGCCCGAGACAAGGATAACAGATCAGTTTTGACCTTTAAAAATAACACATTGTCAAGTTGTCCTTCCCTAAAGCAAGTCCTTCCTTGTTCTTTCTCTCTCTCTCTCTCTCTGTCTCTCTCTCTCTCTCACACACACACACACAGAGTCGATGTAATAATTGTAATTGGCTCCACTCGCTTTGTTACCTGCTCTCCACACACTGAGGGGCAGGTTACTCCCTTCAGGTCTACTGCATGAACATCTCTGTCCTCTGCTGCAATTTATGTGATCATAAAACATTTGGCACATGTTCCAGTTCATCAGCTATGTGATAAATGTCTTTTTAAATTGGGAATAATTAATATTACAAGCCTAAGGGCTTTGCTTCATTAAGTTAAAGTAGCCTGAAGGGGAAAATTTGATGATCATTTGGAGCTAAACAGCAGAAAAGTCAGCCTTTTTTTGTAATTTGGGGGTGTTTCATAAGGCAGAATCACTTAGCCACTCCTGTTGAGGTCAGTTTTTTTAATGTAATACTGAGAAGTTCATTCAAATTTATTTTATATACCTGTTTCTGTTGCATTATGTTGTGTTTGTTTTAGTGTATTATTGTTTCTATTGTCTTTTTGTCTTTTATTATGTTCTGACCAACAGACGCGAGTGCTCACTCTGCAACCTCTGCAGTCATCCAAATCTCAAGACATTACTTAATGAATCAGTGTTGTTCAGAGCAAGCTAAACATTATGTGTCTTCATTGGTACTTCTGGCGACTTTTCTGACACTGTGGCAGAGTAAATAGGGCTAGAATATGCTATTGTGGGTGCTGAGAGCCCAAACAAATCACATCTTCTCCCTCTTGAAGCGCTGACAACTGATTCAGCTGTAGATGGTTTCAGCACCATGGCTTTTCAGATTTCCTTGTGGAGCAGGTGCAGACTCACCACAAGCTAATAAAAGGCACCTTAAAAAGGTTGCTGAGGGCAGATGGCATTAAATTGTCTTGGGAGCACACTGCATGTCTCCTGGATGAACTGCTGCCCAAAGCAGGAGATAATTTGACAAGTCCAAGAGACAAACAGAAGCTGGTGACAAACTGTTGGAATTACTAAACTATGAGGTGATGATGTAAATGACACTCTTCTTTAATGTCTTAATAATCTTATTCTAGGTTTCCTATAAGGAACTATGTACTTTGGTGCTATTTAAAGGGAAACACAAGAAAAGGTTCAGACACAATTTTTCAAGTTGTGTTGGGTTTAGTTTCTGATCTCCATGATGGATATCTATTCAAACGACCTAACCAGGTAGATATAAATGTACAATTGTAAGGTTCATTTTTCATATGTATTGTATTATGCACTTCTTTGCACACAAATTTCAGAAGATTAACTGATTCACTGTGCAGTAATTTTCTCAGCTACACTAACTTTACACTTGACTACAATGTACCATTTGAACATCTTCATTTTTCTAAAATAAACAATACATGATCCCTTTAAAGGGGAAAAAACCTGAAAAGTTACACATTGCTGCATTCTGGGAGGTAATGACATTATGAGGCCCCATAAATGAAAATTTTTCATTTGTCCTATCAGTGTTATGCCAAATTGGCTAACATGCAAAATTTGCATTTGGAATTTGTAAAGACGTCATTGACTCAATATGCTCATGATTGCAGGCAGGTAGCACAAGGGTAAATCTCAACTCTTTATGCCATTCTTTATAGCAAATGCTCTGAGCTGCTTAGTCATTACCAACACCCACTGCTGCTGTACCTGTTCTCCCACACAGGTGCAGCCATATTCAAGGCGAGTCAGGAAAGTAGAAAAATGAGCAGAGACCAGTGAAAAAGACGTTCCTCTGATTAAAATGTCACATCCAAAGAGAAAATCTGGGTTTTGCTTTTGTCACACAAAATAATGGATGAAACATTTTTCATACTGCACCAACCTAAATGCCCATAGTTGAATTCATCCATGACCTGATCTGCTGCAAAATCTTCAGAATTCTCTAAGTGATTAACTTTAACAGAGCAGGAATTCTAAGAGAGCTTTCACTGCTGCTCTGATTTTCTTTCCGATAACACTGCCTAAGTTAAACTAAAACTAGACATGCAGCAGCTTCACCAGTGCTGCCTGTGGCTGACAACTTGGAAGCTCTCATGTGTGGAGGTGCATAACAGCAATGGGGCTTCGCTAAAAAAGAGCAGACTACACACACTCAGGAATGATTCAGCCGGAAAGTAATTTATGGCAAAAACAACCAAAAAGAATGGAGCAAATAATGTTTGTCCCCACTGGCAAAATTTACTGTTGCATCAACACCTTCCACCGAAAAGAAAGAAAGAGGGGAGGTGTGAGATGCTGACATGTCTGTAGTCCTCACACACACACACACACACAGACACAGAGTCTGTAAGTATACAGATCACACACCTGTACAACATTGGAGGCTGTGCCACTAAAACTT
>JAOXYL010000086.1:12150435-12176485 GCA_028564955.1 Terapon puta | reverse complement strand
ATGAATACAACTTAAATGGCCATCAATGGCCATGAACTATTACACTTAGAAAGGGAATTACAAGATGAGAAATGGCAAATAATTTCTGCTTTCTTGTCTGTTCTTATTGCTTGTAAAAATGCAATCCCTTTCTGTTCTCAGCTCATGTTGGTTTTGGGTTTTATAGGCACTTCTGTTGTACGCAATCCTCCTGTGGTCACAGCCGAACTGTACATCTGACCATGGCATGTTTTAGTATTTGGTGTTTGTAAGGTTGATTCGTAAGACACTGTTAGACACAACTTTGCATAGGCCTCTTTGATCAGGATGATCCTGAGCTATATTCTTTAAATTCAAAAGTAATATGTGTTATCAGACACTTGAAAACCATAGTGATCTTAAGTACACAGAAATGCTTGCGGATTTGTTTCAATATACTTTCCTACATTTTAATAACAAGGACTTCCTGGGTGTATCAATTTCATTTAAGGCTTAGAGATTTGGGAAATATAGAGTATCTTAAGAATACTACTCAGGAAGGGGTTGTGAATAAGGAAGTAGGATGGAAACCTTAAATCGATTGTGCCCTGAGGGCAGACCAGCCACCGCTTTAGGGCAGATATGTTCGGACTCATCTTACACAAGTTACAGTAATGTTGAAACTTTCATAATCGAGAACAGGAGCTGCAGAAAAGCCCAAACAAGGTTGTCTGCATCTTAATCTGCATCTTCCAAAGCACAACAAGTATATTGTTATCTGTTAAAACAAAATGGTTTCTTCTGCATGGCAACAGTACTGAGTACTGTACTTTTTCTTTCCTGAACCTATTTTTGTCACAAATAACGAATCCTATATACAACAACTAAGTTTTGAAACCATGTTTTCAGGAGTTCTAACTCACAAAATGTCAGAATTCTGCTTTAAGAGTGACATTCCTTCGACATTTTCTTATGACAGAAAAATATGGTGATACGTTTCCCTACTGGCAGCATCACCACAACTGCTTAACACTGGTTGCTTTTTTTTTCTGAGAGCCGGGAGGAGAGCAGCTGGCTGATGGCAGGTTACAAAGCCCCATCATCCCCATCCAGCGCTATTGATTAGTGAGCTGCTGGGAGGATGGGAGGAAGCTCTGGGCAGGTGCAAGGGTCTCTTAACCATGTCAAGAGTCTAAGACCTCTATAAATGTGACGCTTGTTCTGTTTCTTCTGCAGCCCATTCATACTAAAAGCCCTTATTATCCAAACCAACAATTTGCATAACATTACACAAAATAGCTCCTTTATAATTTTTAGTTTATTCATCTCTCTGTTTCTGCCACTGCTTGTTCTCCTTTATATTATTCTTTTTATTTATGTCTCCCTGTTGGCAATGCTCCCTTGCTTTCTCTCGCTGTCATTTCACATTGGAAACGACCCAAAGGAGAAACTTACACTCAAGCCAAAAGGGGAGATTTTCTGAGTGTCTGCTTCAGTGCCAGCAAATGACAAGGATTACTTTGGAGATTTACCTCCTCCCTTGTGAGTAATGCTGCAGCATGCATTCATGTCACAGCAGAAGAAGTGGAAGAATGGGACATCAACTTGATTCTACAACTTAGAAACATTCACATTTAGCTCATTGCCATGGCTGCATCCAAAATAACAGTGGTTAAGGTAATTACTCCTTGTTTTAATTAAGTAATTTACAATAAAAACAATATCATTATGTTTTCCTGAGAGCACCTGAGAGGCAGTAACATGCAATCAGCGGAGGCATGTGAGGCAGTGTCTCACATGTTAAAATTTGATGATAATAAAACATTGCTCTGGTTTATCCAGTCATTTCAACATTTCTATAGTTAAAATTGCTAACTTAACGCATTTCCTGTTCAGATACATTTGAGAGCGGCAAGATGAGGCAGCGATGAACTGTGCCTCACCTATGATGGCACTGTGCCACACACGCACGCAGTTAGCGCATGCCCATTGCTGTCTCACTTTATATTGCTGTTATACGTTTGATTACATATGTACTACACATGCTGACATTCCACAGTCTGTCTAATACATTTAATGAATGTGTGTGACATATTAAGTCTTTCTGATCAGCCATAAGCGCACATCGACAATGCACAGGGTGAGGCAGAAAGTACCGTGTCGCACTGATAGGAGCTCCATACGCACAACGCACATCGCTGTATCTCCATTGAAGCAGACGGATGTTTAAAAATGAAAGCAAACAAGGACGATTTTTATAACAGTGACAGAGATATTCTTGGAGAAGGATAAGCGCATGGACTTACAAAGGTAAGACTACACAGTGTGGAACTGATTAAAGCATAATTAAAAGCTTTTAAAACAACTAAGTGTTTCAATTGAAGTCAAAATTGAGAGACGGTATAACCATCTATTTCAGTGCCTCACCTGTCATGAACCTCACCTCATGTCACTGCTGAGAGGGGGAAAGGGTAAGGGTACGTCACAGAATTAATGACTTACTGCTTTGCTTCCTGCATTTGGCCACAAGTCATAAAGGATTTACATCGACAAACAAGACCCGAAAACAGACCTGAACAAAGTTTCCACATGCTGTACTTGTAGGAGCAAGGTGATATTTTTATCTATCAGCACCTCATATTTCACACTAAATGCAATATGACATGAGTGTGGCATGAAACCACACTTCCTCAGACTTGAATATAATTAGTAAGTCTCTACTCAAGAGTGAAGTACCTTGCTGTGACTTCCAAGTGCATTCACAGTTTATGATCTGAAGGTTGTGACAGTAAATCTGGGGTAACTTAAAAATTTAATCATTGGTAGGTTTCCAAGACAGTTGGCCTTCTTGTTCCCAGTCTCTTAGCCTCAGTCCATGACACAGGGATAATGGAACAGAAATTTGCCTGCCATTGGGCCAATTTCCCATTTGAGGATTTCAGCTGAATGTATTTGTTTGAAAAAAATATTCTGAAATTTTACCTTTGTTGGCTCTTAGCAAACTGGAACAGAAAAAAAAATTGCAAAAAATAATGGACATGGCTATAAATTTAAAACTCTAGAGATTCTGGTGGATGGATGTGGAAAAGATAGCTGACTACTAGTTAGCAGAATTTGTTGTTTCAATTGAAACAAAATCACATTGTCCATAAACTCTACATTTTACCTGGATGTATGTACAGGTGCACAAGGACTTAATCCAGCATTCATTAATTTGTTTTAAGTGGAAATTCTATTTAAGTATGATTTAAGTTACTGTTGTTACACTGTGAAATAGAGCTAATGTTCCATTATGTTATTTGGCAACACACCTATTGACAAACAACTTAACCTTGACAATGTCAAGTGTACAGCTGCTTTTGTTTATTTCACCTACATTGACACATTACAGTCAGCTTGGCTTATGAGCCAGACAAGTGTTGAATGACGCATTTATATGCTGAATGATGGCCACTGTGATTGCTCTGCTAGGAATCTGACTGAGCTCATCAGTTCAGTCAAAGCCATCTTGGTAAATGGCTTTTCTTTTGACTGGTCAAGGCCCGGTAAAAGCTACTGTGCATGTTCCCCTTTCAAAGGCTGTAAACTTATTGATTGGGGTTTTAAATGCTCTCCTGTAACATGGCAAACAATCCTGCCATGTTGCCAATATCACATCCAGACTATCAATCAACGAGCAGCATTAGCAGCCAATATATGTTTCTATGATATCTTGCATTACGTTATTAACTACAGAAAATATCTCACAAATGAAGGATCAGTCTGATTTTGTTCACTGAAGTTAATTCTTCTATGACAAAAAAACCAACTATTCATTAATTGTAATGTATAATGGATGCAACGATGTTCCAAAAGAGACATGCATGAGACATGTAACTTAAACATTAGGTTACAGGGTAAATCCAGTTTTTAATAAAAAATAGGAAGATCCAGCTGAACACAGTAATATACCCTACTTTTGGGTTTAGTGCTCTGACAACTGGACTAAAACAGTGATGCATTTTTTGGTGTATGTTACCAATACATCTGTACTGATCTTTCATGGGTCTATTTTAAATTTAGAAACATGTTACTTTGGAAATATCTACTTGACAAGAAAGTCTAAACTGAAAGTTCCCCTTTAATCCTGTATATGAACAAATATTTTCAATGATTATAATGAATAAACCCTAGTTCAATATGGTTTACAGGAGGAGTTCTATAAAAATGCTATTCAGTGTAAACCTCACAACATTAAAATGCATACACAGCCCGATGCCACAGAAAAAGTGGGTGGTACGACATTCATCTGTTGAGGATTTTTACGTGAGAATGCTTAGAAGATTGCTCTTCTATAAAGAAGATCTTTAAATCAGCTTCTACAGTCGATATGAGAAAAAGTTGAAAACTTCCTTCAAACTGTTCTGGAAATGCCCAGATAAAATATAATAATATGAATCCAGCTACTTATCCACAAGTACATGAAAAATGCACCACGGACCAAGAAAGAACATAACTGCAGCTGATTGATGACAATTCTTCAGGGAGGATCTGAGAGCGTCTCCATGTAAAACACTTACAAGGATCTTGAAAGTGTGAACTTGTGTGTAATGAGCATGCTATTCTGTTTGGGACAAAGAGAGCCTGACAGAAAATAAATACCACTATTAGGAAGGGGCTTGAATCCTGTAGAAAAGAATGACAGCTGGAAGAATAGTGGGCAGCTGGCTGAGAAAGAGAGACAGTTAGAAAGAGGCAGAGCAAAGAAGAAAAGCGTGATAACAGAGTGACAAAAAAGACAGCAATGACAGGGGTAATTTTATAACATAAATAGATGGAGAGAGTACTAGAGGAAAATAATGTCAAAACAACATATTTTGCAAGTGCAATTGCTCATGATTTGATGCAGAATTGTTTTTCTGTTTCTCTTTGAGTTGAAATGAAGGTAAATGCAGGAAAAGCACCAATCAAAATATCACAAATTCTTTCGGACTTTGTTAACCAAGAGTCTATATTTCTCAAAACTCACAAAATGGCATTAAAACCAATACAAGCAATGAAATAATCCAGTTTTGAGTAGAAGGTGGAATTTAGTGGCTCTACTGAGGACATGTCACATCATGTCATTCTGCAGTACTGAAAATTTGCTTCACTTTGGTTACACTTCTTAACATTTTGCACAAAAAAATACTTGGTTAGGTCACAGAAAGTTTGTGGTTCAGTTAGAATAACTTTGACCACACTTTGTGGTCAAAGTTTATGTAGTTGGGTTATGGTTAAAGAGTTAGTTTAGGGCTTTTGAACAAACTACCAATGCTGTTGTTTGTCTAAAAGGGTGTTGTAACATCTCAAACTATCTCAAACTAAAATCAGAGGGGATTAGTGTTTTATCCACTTTCTTAATCAAATCACTGGTTAAAGTTTCGACCCAGGGAACAGGAAAAATGCACACTTATTTCTAATTAGGATTCACTAAGAACACTCATCTGTGCACCCATACACACTGATGCGGAGGTCTGAGTCATGGCTGAGTGGGACACTAGACCTGCTGTCACCTTCATTAGACTAATTCTCCTGTGCACTCTAATTGATTTATCATCGCCACTCCACCTCTGTCCAATTCCATCACTCATTTCTGAAACACACACCACGGCCTGTATGCATGATGTGGTCACACACAGACACACACATGCACGTACACATTCACACTCAGTATATTATGTATAGACAGACATAAGCGTCCGTCCTTTCCATTAATCTCACACACACAAACAAGGGCCACCGCCCTGTTAGTGGCAGTAAAAGGAAATTCAGTTTGCAGCATAAACAGATTACTATACAAGGTAAAATGTTTGCACTTGAAGGCTCTGATGGGTTCTCAACCAAAGCTGTAAAAGCAGCCAGGAGGAACGCCCTCGAAAGGTGTGTCACTGTCATTTAGCAGCTTACATGCAGAGGAGGGTTGTTAGGAGAGGGGAAGGTGTAATCACTTTCCTGAGCAAATCGAATAAGCTGGGCTCGCTCCCTCTGCCTCCTCTCAATCCTTTCCTCCGTTTCCTTGAGTGAGCGCCTGTTCCATGAACCACTGTTGGCCACCCGCCACCGGTAACCCGATGCGAATGACAATGCGCAGCCTCCTGAGGCTAATTGATTTAGCTTTCTCTCAGCCGTTTCAGAGATGCCAAACAACGACACTGCTTGTTGTCCCTGCCAATTCAACAGAAAACCTCTGTTTTTAAGGGAAAGCTTTTTCATTTTAGCTGGCTGCAATAAATTGATGGTTGTGGAAAATGCTGCCTGGA
This sequence comes from Terapon puta, assembly GCA_028564955.1. NCBI lineage: Eukaryota > Metazoa > Chordata > Actinopteri > Centrarchiformes > Terapontidae > Terapon > Terapon puta. The sequence continues at coordinate 12,170,246 of JAOXYL010000086.1, read as the reverse complement.
GCTTCAGCTGTTGCTACGACAATGTTAAAAACCTGTTTCACACAATATTTACAGATTTTTGGACAGTCTGAAAAGTTTTCATTTGGAGTTGTCTTTACCCTACAGGAACAGAGTGGAAACAGGTTGAAGCAGCATTGTGTTACTCCTCTTGCACTCCCCCCACTGCGCCTCAACTAACATCTGTCAGCATGGAGATGAACACACACCCTTCCACTCTTAGCAGTTGTGTAGACGCTCACCAGCCACACTCATAACAAAGGACTGTATGTATGGCTGTTAGCTACTTTACTAAGTAGTGGCTTGCTTGTGTTGGGTCTATTTTCTTTCAAATAACTTCACACTCCACACAGCACTTCCTTCGATCCTAGCAATACACTTGCCACGTATGAAGTCGATCGGATGAATGGTTGTCAAAATAATCGAAGCATAGAGTTAAAGTTTATTGTCCCTGGGGGGAGATGTATGATAATGTGTGGGTAATAGAAGATCTTGCACAACCTCTCTGTAAAACAAGCATCCTATTTGTTATCTGAGTATGTGCAGCTTTGTGGTCACAAACTACCCCTAACCCTAGGCATGCGGACAGTCCACAGGGACATGAAGAAACAATGCCATTTACACCATGCAACAAAAAGCATGAATTGAATGAATTGAACTGAACTGGCCTATAAACTTCTGATTAGTTTATGCTGAACATTTTCTTCATTAGAAAAACGACAAGAGGTGTTTGTTTAAAGGACAAACACATGATGCAGACGCTTCAAATCATACAAGATTAATTTAAGATTAATTTCACGCCATTCTGGAGAGTATCACCCGGAAATCATATTCAAATCATACGACACATAAGCTGAGAATTGCTACGAAGTGCTTTCTCTTCAGGGTCTTACAGGGTGAAGTTGATCCCTTGTGTTTGGGTTAACTTCACAAACATTGGTTGACTAGTTTGCCCAAGAAGTCCATATATTATATTTTATATAATTTTATAACTATATTTATATAGTTATATTTATAACATTTTGGTGTCTCTTCCTTGAGAAAACAATGTACCTGAAACTACATTCCATCACAAATGCCCTGTTTATTAAATACCATGGTCCCGGAAACGTTCTGATTAACTGTATATTGCCCCCTTGAGAAATGACGTTTGTTGCCTCCACCAGTGCATAAGTTAAGCTGTTCATTTTTTATTTTCAGTTTTCATATTGCTGTTTGTTAACAGGAAAACTCCACAGGGTACCTTTAAGTGCAAGGACTGAAAATCAATTTAGAGCTATTAAGCCTTCAACCTTCTTCAGTCAAAATAAATTAAAGGTGAGACCCTGAGTAGTATAATATCGCTTGAGTGCTATAACTTCACATCAAATACACAGACCTTTGTTGCATTAAATAATATAATCTAATGATAATATTGGATGTTCATATTCACACAACCTTTGAGCAGATGTGGATTTAACATGTTACTTTGTAGATCCAACGTTTACATGAACTGTTTAATGTAATGGAAGACATCAGGTTGTCCTGGCTGTTGCCTGGATACGACAGATACTCAGAAGTATCATCTGTAGTATCTCAGATATTAAGGTGGTCTCATACTGCCATTTCTCATTCACTCCTGCTACATTTCTGTTCTTGTTGCTTCTGTCCCTACAGGAAAGAGAAGCATCCCTCCATCCCTCAACTCATTTAATGTTAAGGTATCTCTGCACACACTGACCCTTGTTGCTATTTCCTTGTTGTACCTGTTTCAGGGGATCCGACCCATTCATCACTTGTCATGTCTGGACAGAGCTACACATACTCCCACTACACATATAGATACATCCTTTTATTTCTATTCTTCTGAGAACTTTCCACTGACGGATTCCATAGGGTCTAACCCAAATTTGTATCTCAGGCAGTTTCATAGTCACAACTAGCTACAGCTACATCTGGATCTTTTTTCCTCGAGCCATGTCTGCCACAACTCTCTCTCTCCGTTACAGAGAATGTTCTTCCCTCTCTACTCTGTAGAAGTAACCAGCATTTCATTACCTGACTTCCACGCCAATGTGTGCAATTCCCAATCACCCAGCTCCTCTTCACGTACAGCATACCTCATTCCCCTATCAGATTTTTCACTCTGCTTCCTGTCTCTGCATCAAGTCATCTTGTTAACGGTTTATGCCACCAGGTAGGATCTTTTTCTGCCATCTTGGACTTTCTGCCTGCATCTTTTTCCATTGTTTGTCTGTCATAGTCAAGTTGTAAACAAACCACGTTTTGTCATCCTTGAACATGTCACATGTTTATTCCTGGGTTGCAAGTCCTGTACTTGGCTTACTGAGTCTTTATACGCAGTAATCTTGAAAAGTAATTGAACTGAGGACTGTCCAAGGCAAAACTGTCACTGAAGAAAAGTGTTGGTGAAAACTGGATAAATGGATTTACAGAAAAACTAGCATAACTCTGTCAGAGTAAACTAATATTCATCTCGCTCCCCAGCACATACTGCAGCAATCAAAGATAAATGTAGGACTTGTTTGTGGTGGAAACACAGTCGGGGTAAAAAACACATAATTGGATTGTATCTGAGGTATATTGCCAAATCTTAAATTCTAATGTAAAACCAAAACTTAAATCATTATTCCAAATCCTAACTTAACCTTCAAATGAGGTATCATAACAACATTGCAAATCTGTTATTTTTCCTAAATGTCTAAAAGTTAAATGGTTCTTTAATTTAGAGGTACATGAACAAACCAGGCAGGCATAAACTGCTTTGCTGATTTTTATACTCATTTGCACATATAAATGTCAGCGTGTCTGCTCTATGAATGCCTGTGCAAGGTAACCCAGCCACCTCCACAACCCTTGGCCTGCTCTACAGTTCACACACATGCTGCTTGATTGACAGCATCCAAATCATTGTGGTCTTTCACCACGTCGGCATCTCCTCATGCATGGCCACAAACAATTAGTGAGGTCAGTGTTGGTGTGCGAGCAGGAGATAATTTTCATCATCTGTCAGTCTGAAGAGTAAATATAAAGAGTTCAGTACCCTGAGGATTTTTGCAGACAGAAATGTGAAATGTCAAGTGAAATGTGTTGACAATATATGAATATTCACTCTCGTTTCTATGTAACAATGTCAAGGGTTTAAAATAGTAAATCCTAACAATTTCATGTGCGCTGATTTTGGTGCCATCACTGACTGATACAGCACAATTGTGAGTCAACCTATGCCTATTCCCCTAAAAATGTCTCACAGATTCCTCTCAAAAGAACACCTGGCATGACATGAATTATGTTACAGCACAGCTGAACTGAATGGAGCCTCAAACATCATCAACATCCAAAGACCACATTGAACCTTCCAGATACAGTTACACTCAGAAATAAATTTAAAATGCATTAGAAAAATGCAGTATGTCTGTACTGCTCCGCATGTATTTCATGCCTCTAAATAGATTATTAAGATTTTGCATATTTAAAACAACAAACAAAAGCATAATAGGCACATATACTGTTATTTTATGCCTTAAAAGAAATCTAGAATTTTTTTTTTTTTACACCATTACACCAACAACAGGTGCCAAAACAAATACGATTAATGACCACATAGAATTGAGACAGATGCAAGTAGATATTCTTCTTTGGCTTTTGATTATACATCTAACCAGACACTTTGTCACTTGTCTCCTAATCAGTCAAATCCAATCAGATGAAGCTGATAAAACAGTTTTTATGTCACCAACAGTAGGCTACAGGCTAAAGACTCTCTCTACTCTCTCTCTCACTTTTTCATGTCATACACTTGTCCTCCAATAAACCCTAAAACTACACCAACGCTCTTTCACACCCTTCTGCCCATGTCTGGCAGCTGGCATTTCCACTAAGCCTTTCAGTCACAAACTCACTTATGTCACTATTAAGAGTATGGCCTCGTCTGTAGTTGTTGGATATTTAATCAATTACTGAAACCTCACTGGCTCTTAATAAAAGAAAGTCAGTGCGACGCCTGTTGTGGACATAAACATTAAGATGATGAACCTTTCAGCAATTCCTTTGCAGCTTATTTCACTTTTACCAACTTTTAATAATTTTTAAAAGAGCCCATGAACAGACGAATCATTGAAAAAAATGCTAAATTAAAAAGGGATGATTAAATGCTTATAAATAGGGAATATAATCATTCATTTTACATAAATCACTTCTCCACTGTCATCTAGCAACCCACCAAATGTCCTGACCTGCGGGTTTGGGCATAATATAATGAAGCATTGATGCCAATTAATTAATTGCTACTGTTGAAAACTGTATCCTCCTGGAGATGCCCAGGAGCTCAAAAAAAAACCTTGACACACCCACATCCTCCACACAACATGAGTGGGGATCACGACTAGTGTTCCCACACAGTGAGCTGTTTTGGAGAGGCTGCACAGAGCTGGAGGATAAAATACCTTTTTTTCTGCTTAAATATTGTCAGCAAGCTCAATTTCAAGCCAGATTGGCAGGGGCAGGGAACAAGAGACAGAGATACTGTATTGTGTGCAGAAAAATGCCGAGTCAGCACATGAGATGAAATGATAGCTGGAGGGGAAGGGGGAGACAAAAGTGCACAATTACTCTGATTTTGTTTCAGTGGTCTTCTAAAAATAGACTTTCACATGACATTGTTAATGTGGCAAAAGAGAGGAAATGTGTTTCTTTTTTCAGCACTTACTCAAACACTCTACATCTCACACACATAACATAAGAGGTTGATTAGGGAATCTTCTAAGATCCCAAGGGGCCAATAAGCACATCAGGAGAAAGCTCCCTTATTAATGTCCATCCAGTAAAGGTTCCTCAGTTTTTTTTTTTTTTTACAGTCTACTTAAAACGATATGCTTGTTATTTTAGCAATATCTCTTTTTGAATCCTCCTCAAGTAAAAACAGAAAACCTACCTCACGGCGAAAGAGGCACAGCCAAGGTTTAAGAATCGGAGCCAAGTGTGACAGCACAATCCAAACATCAGTCAACAGAGCCTCAACAATCCCCAAAGAACATTTACAGATAGGTTGCACCTCTTTACATCATATCTAAAGATATGCGAGATAAAACGCTTTGAAGTGACGAGTTGGGAAAACTAATTATTTCACTCAGCTCCAGAATAAGTCAGAAGATACGAGTGGATCAGACATGAATAAAAAAGCAGTTCTCCTTTGCTTTTCTCACGGCAGCCACGTCAATCAGAGCGTTCTCTGTCACTTTCCCTGTATTTCCTGTACTCCTCTCTGTCTGGATCACAGCGCTCAGTGAGACGCTCCCCAGCGGTCTGTTTCACTTCCCCTCTAAGCCTGTACACACAACACAGTCTCCTCCTCTCTCTCTCTCTCTCTCTCTCTCTCTCTCTCTTTCTTCCTGCCTCTCTCTATTTCATATCCTCACATCTCTTGATTGATCTTTATTCCTTCCAGGGTTTTCCTTCTGTCCTCCTCCTCCCAATAGCTGCACTGATCGCAGCTTGTTGCGCGGCTGACAGACGCACCACTTCTTGTGCGATAACTCTCTTCTCTCTTGCCAGCTCTCTCTCTCTCTCTCTCTCTTCCTCACCCACCTCTGACGCTCTCTTTCTCACATTACTCCACTTTTCACACACTCCGGCATTCCAACAGCCACACATATGCTACTTAGTTTCAGAGCAGTATGCACATGCTCTTAATACACAAGGGCTACAGAAATTTCCTTCTAATGCTTTAACTGTACTTAATATTTTTGCTGATCATTTCCAAATGCCAGCTCTACAAGTATATGTGTCATTAATATATAACTTCATTATTTTTCAAATAATCACCTTTTCATTAAGTCTAACTGAGTGAAAAGTGCCCATTATCAATTTCAAGAACAAAGGTGACGTCTTTAGTTACTTGGTTTCTCCGATTGACAGTCCAAAAGATAAAGTCATTCAAATTGCGAAATTACAGAAAGAAAAACCTCAGAAAATCCTTGGTTTTGAGAGCTTGTTTTTGTTTATTAACCAACTTAAAAGACTCATTGGCTGACAAAACAGTGTATTCGCTTTAATTTGCTTGATTGATGGAGTGATTGTCAAGTTGTGATGGGGCAACAGTGGAGTTTTCAGTGGTTTTATGTACTTGTCTTACAACTCCAGACAGCCATTGATTTTCAGTCATTCCTTTATGGTATGAAAATAAAGCAGAAGGCCTCTCTGTGCTGGACCATCTGCCATCCTGGGACCTCTCTCTATCCCTCCTTGCTGTCCGTGGCTCATCCAGAGTTTGAACTGGATCATTGTCCCCCAGGATTTTCTGCAGTTTCCTTTTCTCTCCCTCTCTCCATAGTTTGCATGCTGTCATGTTGCCCCCTCCTTCTGTGTGTTTGTCTCTCTTCTATCTGTGTGACTGCTGCGCTTGCCTCTTCTGTGTTTGCATGACCTTTCCTTTTTTCAGGTCTCCACGGTGGAAGGAAGGTCGTGTTTCTCAGGTCCCACTTAGTGGACAACAGCTAAAGCTGCTCAGAGTCCTAATGGGTCCATACTCTTTGCTTATATTTCATGATAAATGTATATACTGTCTTTTTTTTTTTTACATAAAGCATGTTAGTCTGTCTGTCCTGGGAGAGGGATCTCTTCTCTGTTACTCTTTCTGAGATTTTCCCATTAAAGGGATTCTTTTGGGGAAGATTTTCCTTATCTGATTGGAGCCTTTAAGGACAGAATGTCCTATGCTGTGAAGACTATAAATCCCCTCCAGGCAAATTATGATTATGATGTTAGACTATTGGACTTGGATTTTTGAATCTTCTTGGGTTGTGTGAACAGTTTTTATTTTCAGCCAGGCTAGCAGCTTGTCTGTAGGGATGAAAATGTTGGCCTGTCTATCCGCCTGTTCCCCACTTTGGTCCAGACTGAAATAGCTCTAAAATGTCCGTTCTCACTGAGCTTTAGTGAATCTTGTGTATGAATATTACTTCAATAATTGCATAACATTACCATTTAAGTGAAGAAAAGTCTAGACTGCATTACTCCTGTGGCCAAAACTAATAATTATTTTCAATCTATTATCTATTTGTAAGTAGTTGTTGAATCTGTGTAGTGCAAGAAAAAGTCCCTCACAACAATAATGTTTATGAAACTCTTGACATCAGTGTCAAAGCAGACGGAAGTACATGCAAAGTTCACAAGCATTATTGGCAAAATAGTTAGTTGTAATGTTTGTAGTAAACTGGCAGGAGCACAATGGGCTTAACCAAGAGTATTTGGTACAACTTGACGGTTAACCCCTACACTGACAGAGTGGAGTGGATGTCAGTGTAGCTAAAATTATATAAATGTACTGCATATTGGCCAAATCACACTCACAATATCTCTCAAATTTAATTCCTGTAAGTGCTCATCTGTAAAATTGAATAACCAACAATGGAATTCATGTCAAAATTATGATAATGTATTCTACTTTCTATAAGGCCATGGAGATGTCTGCTTTGAAGCATGAAGGCATCTCCTTTGTTTTGGCTGATATACAGGCACAAAATGCTTTGGAGCAATTGGATGGGGATGTGACTTATGGCTCATTAAAAAACTATTAGCACAATAGAGCATCAAAGCTAAGGCCGGCGGCTAAGCAGCCTTTGGCCCATGGCGAGGCAATCAGCCTTGAAGACGAAGCTCATTGCTCTAATAACCAATGATGCTGCTGTTATGAGGCATGGGAAAGTATGATTAAAGACAATACCCATGACAAAGCACATTTAACTGCGGAATCAAATCATGTTAACATGTATTATTTTAGATTATATGCTATCCCACTCATCTTAGAAAGTTAGATGAGAGACTGTCATGTTGGAAAATGGCTATAAATACACTCACAGTCTAATAACATTAAGCCTCACCCTACTTGAACAGGGTGCAGAAAAAATATGAGAAAGAGGTGGAAAGATTACAGCAGGTCTTTTTCATCCATCATTCATCCATTACAAAGGTGAAGCTCTCGTAAGATGAAAATGGCTCTATTCTGTACATTCGTAGATAGGCCGTCATTGTAAGCATAAGAGCCCACAAGGGCCTTGAATCATAGAAAAACACTGTACACTTAGAGAAACTGAAGCCACACTAGCAGCACCCATGTTGGAGCAACAGTACACAGTATATAGTAAATGTCTTTAAAGCATTTTTATTCAGTGATTCAGTCACTGATTCTTTTTAACTTTAAGTATGTTTGGAATCTTTTGAATCAATGAGGCATCACCTCAGTATCCCATCACGATGCTATAAAACATCAAGGAACTTGGTATAGAAAATTCCATCTTTATATGAACTGAATCTGATTTTAATCCATGCCAAGTCTATGAATAAGGCTTTCTCCCAAGCATGACAGACTTTCTACATGAGAAATCATTTGGATGTAGATTTTTTCCACACTCAGTTGTGCTGCCATATTTCTACCCTACTGCTGCCCTGTTTTAAAAATGATATTGGCATATTTAAATTATTATTTAAAACAGTATTTGTTGATGTGAACATTTTGAAGAAAATCAGTATCAGAGTATAGCCTTTGACAAGGTAAATGCAGCATAATACATTCTCACCATCTTTACTTTTCATATCTTTCAGATTTTTTAAAGAAACAACAGAAATCATAACTGCAGTTAAAAGCTGTAAAAACCCTCTGAGTGCTGTCCCACACAACTGGTTGTTAATCGGATGGGAACCCTTTCATCCAGCAGCTGCACTGTCTGTGAACCACAAAATTTAACAGCCACTTTCATATACCGAACAGACAAATAGTAGAAAAGAAACTGATGGTTATCTGCTTGAGCGGCTGGCAGAACAGACAAATAAATCCGACATCCTGCTGTTGACAGGAATTTATTTCATCCCTTTGAGCATTTAAAATGTGGTATGTGTAATGAGACTGCTGATAAAAGAATTGTTCCTCTTAGTTTTTGTTCTGAGAGAAATATATTCTTCTTCAGACTCCAAATGTCCAAATCAGGTGAACAGTCATGTGAGCGATACTGAAGATTCACGTGTATTTGTTGCTATTCTTTCCCCCTCTGCTGGTTGCATCCTGTGATTTTTAAAAAACTGTGAATGAGCCAGCTGAGAGATGATACTAGGCTGAATAATATATGACAAGGTGTCTGTGTGTGTCTCTGCGTGTGTGAAGGTGTTTTTTTTTCACCTTCTGTATTTAAAGCCAGGTCCTGTCACAGTGGTAAACACAAGGCTGACAGTCGCTCAGGGAAGCCAAACATCTGATTTAACACTGGTGCCCTACAGAACATAAATGAAGACCCTGCAAAAACCTGTAAGACACACACACACACACACGCACACACACGCACACATACACACACACCGCCCACAGGCCTGATTTCCATGGTGACTTTCAGCCAATGTCACACGGCAGCACTCGGGCTCGGATCCCTCTGAGGGGCGTCGTCGTTAGTATGCTGAACAGAATCGCCATCACTGAAAGATACAAACCATTCCTTCTCTCCATTTGTCTCTCTATCCATTGAAAAAAATTGTATGTTTCTTTGCTTTAATGTGTCTTTTGTTCTCCCCTCATTCCCTTGCTCCAGAGCTCAGTACCAAATAAAATAAAAAGGAGGGAACCTGAACGGTGAGTCAAGTAAAACTGTGAAGTAAGGCCAAAACATCTCTGAACAAATGTGCTTTTTTATGGGGCTTCTGTGGTTTAATATGAAAATAGTCTTTAATCACCTTTATTCCTCTAATGAAGAACAAAAATTGGAATTGTTTTCAGTAAATGTTTTAGTATGTTTTCCTGCTCTCCTTAGATGTGAAATTACAGTGATCACTTATGTACATGTTTATTTGTATAACTTGCCCATATTTTCTCTTGTTTAATAAACACTGAGCTCATTTAGTGTGCATGAAAATGAAAATGTGATCCTATCTTGACAATAATTATATACAATATATACAATAATATAATAGTTGTTTATCAGTCAAGTAAAAGGTAGTAGTCGAAATGTGTTCATTAGCATGGTCGTGTCTTTAAAAACTTGTGCTGTGCAGCCAAACAATATTCAAACCATCAGAACACCATTTTAAAGGTTTTAAAGGTCTTTCCAAATACACTAAATATTTCAGACTGAATTCAGTGAACTGACAAAATGATGCACAAAATATCTTTCCTGTGTTTTCTGTATATTTCCATTTGATGAAATGAAATGATAAAAGCCTTCATAAACATGGGGTCTTGGGTTTGAATATTTCACTCAGTGTAAACATCATAGCAGTAAAGAGTGGGTGAGGAATGATAATACATCTACAGCACATTTATTTTTATTAACTGCCCACAAATGAGGTAGATTTGAAGTCACAGAGGCTTGTAGAAGTAATGACAGCCCAAGGAGAACTCTGAGAACACCTGAAGCCACGCTCAGCTCCACGTTTTACACAAGACACAAGTGCTGCCAGGCTGCCACACATTAGTGCAATCACCAATTAGTTTGAGAGAAAGCTAGAGAACGATGGTGAGAAAAAGAGAGCTTATTTTGTGAGCTAGTACATTTAGATGAGCTTGGTCTTCAACATAAAGAGAGAACATAAAGAGTATGGATTGAGACATTGAGCTATTTACAGGGAAACAAAAGGGGAGAGCTTGTATGCTAAGGGATTAAATCTCTGCCAATAATACAATGGTAGACAGTTAATTTTCTAGATTACCAGCATGGCGTGCGGCCAAGCAGCAAAAATGGCCACATGGCAGCAAGGTCCCACAGTATTTCTGTGAGTGATCGTATTTATGATAGAGTAATATGCATAGGAAAAGAAAGATGTGAGGAAAAGGTAAAACATCTCTATAGAAACAGATACAAATACTACAGATTTTGCAAAGGGATCAAAACATATAGAAGCTGACTGATTTTATCCAAATTAAAGGTTAAGTCACCGATTTTCTTATCAGCGCCCCAAACCAAGAGCATCTCCTCTCCACTTTATTGTCGATGTTTTGAAATTTCCACACTTCACATGTGAGTGGCTTAGATAACACTTTCTCCACCAATGGCAGCCTAGGTAAATCAGAGAGCGGTGAAGCTGAAAGACTTGCTGGGTGTTTTGTGTTTATGAATCACTGCAATCACAATTACAGAATATTCATGAACTGCTTAATAAACTATCTGTATAATATGGCTCAAACTCCATCTGGACCACAGAGTAGCAGGTTAATTCTTTTTCAGCTCCTTTCTAAATTGCAACAGATTCCTTTGTAAATTATATTTAAATACTGTAACATTATTTATCAGTGTTTTCTCTCCCTATTTTATGCAACTTCATCTGGACCCCTGGACAGGCAGTGTGGAGGTGGTCTCCGCCCCGTATCCATTTATCTCTGCATGACTCCTCCGTCGATAATGAGTTATCTCTGCTCCACCCTGTTCCATCAACCCTCCCATTTTTTTTTTTGTTTGTTGTTTTCTGTTTCCCTTGATGTCACTGAATTTTACATTTGCCTTTGTTCTTTCTCTGCTGCATGTGATTTGTAAACGCAGTCCATAATGTAAAGCTGGCTTAAATCCTGTGCCATTATTTTCTTTGAGCAGGTCTGCTGTGCAGGCCAACAGACATGATTTAATTGCAAAAACAATGTGTCTCGAAGGCTGTCACAGAGAAAAGCCTTTCATGTTGGTCTGCAAGTTTTAGGTTAGGTTTATATGCTGCAAATGCAAAGCAGAAAATCTCCAAGAACTCAAAAAATGTACAAGGAGTTAAAACGAAACGTTTAAAAACATCAATGAAAGCCAAGACTCAAGAAATAAATAATATAGAATTATATTGAGGTTACAGCCCTCCTGTACACTGCATTCAAGTTATTGGATCTACTATCAACAGATTTAAGTGTATTCACTTTCACAGAAAGTGAAAATCATAGACATACAGTCTAAAATAACATCTGAATCAGCCTTGAAAAATCCATGGTATGTAATATGCATTTAATCACAAAATGAAAACTCTTCAAAACTGTGAGAAAGTGAAAATGAGCAGTTGATTTGCGATTAAATACTATTTTGAAAATCCATTTTTACCTAAAATAATAAAACAATAATTTGTATGTTGTACAGATAATATGTGTGTGTTAGGGTGGTGAGGTGTAACTTCAGCTCCACAGGTTCTGAGTCTACTTTTAAAACTGGGTCTGCATTGTGACTTTAGCAGCCGCCTGAGGAGCTGTGGACCCTTGCGAGCCACAGCATCTCCTCCTTATCTTCAAGTTGTCCCCCCGCTCTTTTCTACTCTCCTTCTTCTCATCTTCCTCCCCACAATCCTCTCTTTTTGCTCTTACACTGATGCTTGCTTTGATGTCTGCCTGGTCCATGTAGTGATCTCAAGGGATCACAAGGGATGAGCTGTGTACAGTGCCCTCAACGAGTCCTGAAAACCTAACCAAGAAAGTACGTTGTTTGTCATTGCTTTTCAAAACGACACATACAGAGCGTCTCCTGATATGATGCTCATCTCAGCAGGACAGCCTCATAGAGCAGCGCTTTTGTGAAACCATAACATACAGTAATATGTGACTGTTTGAAATGTATATTTAGGCTTTCATTATATGTTCTGAATTGCCACCATTTGCCATGGTCAACCCTACTGGCAGATAAAATACCGTGAAATTCTGCAAAATGCAAACTTCAAAAAATTCTTTGTGTCTGAAATTTCGGCATATTGCTATTTTCACCATTACAAACGCATGTAACGTGGTACTTCCTATACTGTCACTAAAAAGTTGTCATTCGGTATAGACTTTGAGCTACAACAGTGGCCTCTGTTGTCAAAGTCAAATGCCACATGAGCTAACCAGTCACACTCACAGCTTCTCTGAGAGGTTTTGTTGTTGCAGCTACTGGTTGATAAACAGATTCTAAAATTACATAAAAAAGAGGTTTTTATAAAATGTTAATGTCTTACTTTGTATACTATGGATAGGAAGTGATAGAAAAATTATCTTTGCACATCTTTTTATTTTTGTATTAAAAAATGTTCCAATTCAAGAGACTTCTTAAAAGGAAGATTACGAATGTCTTGCCATTATTTAAGATTAGAATAATAGACTTGGTTTCAGCTTAGCAGGTACACTTCACTGTTCTTTACTATACAGGTTGCACCTAGTCTTTTGTTATTTTGCAAGGAACAATGGCAATTTGTGAATTCATTTATAATTCCGGAGGATGTGTGAAATCATTTTTCACTTCTCAGAACTTCTTGCATTTTACTGGAGTGTCAAGGATAAAATGTGTGCAGTGGTGAAAAGTTACACACCTGAATAGTTTGTCCATCACTGTTTTACGCTGGTTCTTATTGCTGAGTGACAATACTTCTCTTCAATGTAACAGGACAAAAATAGTCTTATTTTGGGTGTGATGTTTAGAACTGAAGGGGGGGATAAAAATGGAAAATGACCACAATTAATGGAGACTAACATTAATCTTTCAATTGACCTTATAGCGCTAAATCCATTCTCATATGTCAGTTTAACAATCAAGTTGTAGTTCTTTGAAAGGTCAGATTTCAAATAATCACAGAGACTCAGGAACAAAGGCTCATCCAGCACACATCCAGGGGATCATGGCAACTGGCCATGTAGTAAATGAGCTCTCAGGAATTGTTCCTCCCTTCAGACTCAGACTCCAGAAAATACAATTCAAGACAGCATTTTCACAGAACAATAAAGGATTTTCCCTGAATCCCATAAAGGCGTCCCCTCAAGACGTTCATTGCCAATGTTTGAACAAAAGAAAACACACACATTCAAAGGGCTGCAGCCTTTAACTACTGCACACTAAGATTAAGGGTCAGACAGAGACTTTCTCAAGGTTTCTATCAAAATGACCCTAATGGACTGATAAATGCTTTGAAGTGCTCTTTGAAAGGTTGAAAGACAACTCTGCAATCAAAGACAGTAATCAACACAGCGGAGTGAATGATTTTTTCTGGGTCAGACTGACTCGATCTTTCTGCAAAAAAATGCATTAACTGATGCAGCTGTTCGATCTTTTGTCAGATCATTTTCTATATCAACGAGTTAAATAGCTGAAATGTGAGTTGTGTTTTTTGAGGATGCTCACAAGGTTTGCCAAGTACACTTTTTTTTTAGCATTCATCAAAGCTAAAATCAGTAACCGGTATAAAAGAAACTTTTTGTCATATTTGTTAAAACTGGCACTATGTCCTGACCGATCATATCATGCTCCCCTGGCTCCACCTACCACTTCCAGTGTCATTTAGTATGATCAGACTAATCAGAACGAAGGGGAGTTTCTCTCCGAGTGTCAGTCATTGCTCGTACATGCAATGGATGCTGTTATTTTCAGGATTTCCAGTAATTGGACACAAATAACAACGGCATGGCCAAGCAAAGAAAAAAACTGCCTGTCATTCCTTTCCAATAAAAACTCAAACAAAACAAAGACAAGTAAAAAAATGTGGCCTGGAAATTGTACTTCACATTTTCAAGCTAAGTGTGGTCTCTTCTCAATCTCACTGACTTTAGCTTTAAGGATGTAATTAGCTTTTATACAAATAATATATCTCTGTGCCTAACATCTTTTTTTTTTTAAGTTTTTTTTTGGTGGGTTAGACCCTTTTATTATTTTTGAGATAGGACAGGGAGAGAGAGACAGGAAATACAGGGGAGAGAGAGGGGAAGACACGCAGCAAAGGGACCCTGGCCGGGATTCGAACCGGGGTCCGCTGCACCAAGACCCAGGCCTCACGTATGTGTGCGCATGCTTAACCACCTAATATCTTTGAAACAGTTGCTATTCCCTGCCTGTGACCTCAAACCGCTGTATTGCAAAATAGTGCTCCTCAAACTTCTTGACAAGTTTCTTTGGAGGTTTTTTGGTAGACAGTCAGTTTCAATATGCTGTCAATAACATGAATTAAAGCCACACACAGTGCTGAAGGAACACAAACTACAAACTCTCTACAGGATGATCAAAATATGACTGAAGAAAAAACTATTGGACCGTAAAATCAAAATATGCAGCTGCAGCAGAATATGTTAAAAGATGACAAAGAAGTGTCTTGCTTTGTCACTCTTAACATGAAACCTTTTAAAAGCACAGAGACAACCTGCATTGTGTTAATATGTGTTGATTCAAAAGCAGCAAACCCACACATCAAGACGAGATAATTGTCTGTCTTACATTTTGATGCCTCCCTTCATCTCTTTCTTCCACCCCTTCCCTTTCTTTCCCTGCTCCTGCTGCAGTGGCAATGTTTATGTTAATGACTCTGTCTACAGAGAGTGTCTCCAGAGAAGATGAGATACTGCCCTGCTTTGCGGGTCATGTGTAATGTCCCCGAGTTGCCTCTTCTACCTCAGCTCATGCTTAAATTGTTCTGTCTTGCATGTCCGACACTGGAGAGTTTTTTTTCAGACAGATGTATTTTTTTGTTGGGAAATGAGACCGCAGGGTGAATCCAACAGACAAGTTCTCGTTTATATATCCTCTTCTCATTGTTTCTGGACTCTCATTTTAGTTCTGTATTTTGAACCTCTATTTCATTTTATGGCTTAATGCAAACCTACATCATAGGTAAATGCATAGAATATAAAATACTTCTAGCATTGCTGTATGCAGGGTTTTACTGTTTCTTGAGAGAAGCGGAGGTAAGAATTTATCTGTCTTCTAATGTTCTCAACATGATTTGCTCTAGTATCACACAAATAACGGGGGGAATTAGTTTTCTGTAGCCCAAACTCCTGAGACTCCTGCTGTCTCATGTTGTTGTTAAGGACTAATGATAGCACCAATCTTGTTTGCCAGGGAAAGGGTAAAAACAGCTTTATATTTATCAATCTGTTACACTCCATATAATTACTTTTCAACTTCACTAAATTAAAGTCAAACTGTGCAACAGAAGTCTGGAATTTCTAATTAGACCCTTCAGCAGGGAAGTCTGTCGTCTCCATGCAAAAGAAAGTTACTAATCAGCTTTGCTTTTTCAGCAGCTGTCAGCTCAAAAGAGGGAATTTCAGCTTCAGTTTTTTTGGAAAGTAACTGTTTTGTTCTTATTTTTAGTTCAGTTGTTTTTGTGTCTGTGCCTCAGCTTCCTAGAGTGGACTGAGTGGTCCCATAGTTGTTGTTTTCGTTCATCACTTGATGACAACTTAACAGTACCAGAAATGACTCGTAGTTGTCATGTCTCGTCAAGTCTGTTAAGTTTTGTGTATGCTTCCTGTTCTGGCATGTGTTTTATTTTGAAATCCCTAACTCTCCTCTCGTTTCAGGTAACTTGACTTCAGCCCTTTGCATGTGTTCCCGCCGTTAGAATTGTCTGCCCCGCCCTGATTGTGTTCACCTCTTGCCCCTTACCTCATGTGTATATATATTGTCCGCGTCTCCCCTGTCTTTTTGCCAAAACATCTCTTCATGTCAAGTTGCCTCATGTCTTGCCACATTTGGAGATATCAGGTCGATTATGATTCCTTTATTAAAATCGCTTACAAAACTCTGCCTTGCCTGTGTGTCCTGCATTTGGGTTCTCTGTTTAAAGCCTAGATCTTAACAGTATTTGCAGAATAGTAGTTGTCCAGAACGGCAGAGCAGCGCTCAATCCCCCTGCTTTAAAACACTAGTGTGGAGGTGGAATGTGGGATCAGTCAACTTTTACTAGATAGATGACACAAATAAATCCAATGAGATAAAAAGAGATGTCTTTTTTTCCCACATTGTTTTACATAGTTGGCACTGATATTGTTTGCTGTATAAGAAAAAAAATTACAACTGCATATATTTGAAACAAACATACAAAGTGGCAACATTTGTTTTTTCAGTTTTATAATTTGGCTTCCAAGAGGTCAATTTTCTGAAAAAAATTGTATGTCAATCCTGCAATCTGTACATTCCTTTCAGGAACTACTCTGCTCTGCATGATAATTGTTGAGAAAAACTGTAAACCACTATTAGCTTGGCCAGATCAAATCTGAAAATAATATGATGCACTCAGTTGAACAAATCCAGCTGGACATTTTTGCATTAAGGACAATATGAGAATACAGTTTATATTAAAGTTTGCTTTACAAAGTTAATATGGAGCTAACAGATGTTTGAACACGTTATATGACAGGGACTACAGTTATGCACTGATTTAGTGCAAGCATACGCACCTTCCATTAAGTCTTAAACAAATGTAAAGTAGTGTTTCCATAGAAATGTGACATCGTTGCCATGGTATAATACTTGCTATAGAGACGAAAAGACTATTTTTGTCCTTACGGGGAAAAATGCTGACCAGTGGCAAGCCCAGATCTCTCCTCCACCTTGCAGACTTTAACAATAACACATGAATTATTTTTTTTATCTTTTAAAACAATACAAACAACATTTCACAACCTTGAAATGACCAATTGCTACATGTGATGAACATACACTGTCATTAGTGCAATTAGATATTTAGATCCTTTTTTTCAGAGATAGGTAAGTAATTAATTGTGGAACTGCATGCATACAGAGTAAATTTAAGTCTATATGTAAGAGGGGTCAACTTTCACAGTGACAGTAAACTTGAATAAACATCACGGGGATCATACTGTAGAATGAAAAGAAAAGCTTATTTGACCTAAAGAGTAAATTTCACTGGTGTTCTATTTAACGATACAGTGAGTCCAATGTGTGTTTAAATTTAAGTCTGATGTTAAGTCAGTATGAAAACTGATAAAATGACATTAAGCTTTGGGAACATAATCATTCTCTATTTACATAAATGGAAAGTTTTCATGGATTATCAAAATAACATTAAACAATAACATTAAAACAATGTCACTTTGTCTGGTTGCTGCACAAAGGGACCTGGAATAATTAATCTTATGTCTTATTAAAAAATTGCTTTGGAGTAAACAAAACAAAAGCAACTGCCTCTATGGAAGAACTTCTTTACTGCTGTGACTCATGGTGAGCACAAAACAACATGGGTAATATTCGTGGTTTATATGGACTAAAAACACCATTCAGCTTTTACCCCTAAAATACCCTCTATATTCATTCATGTACTTGAAAATAACTCTCTCTAAACAGTCAGTGATGTGAAGGCCAAAAGATATGAAAACAGGATAAATTTGATTAAAGGATTTAAAATGACATATTATCACTGTTTCAACAAGATTCAATAACTATTTTTCAACATATATATACATATATATACTGGATATAATATATATAGTTAGGGTGTGTGTCACAAGACAATACGCTTAGACATAGCAAAATCTGCCATTGTTTTAGCCATGACTTTCTGGTGACTAATAATTTCTGCTCTCCAGAACCGAACCTCAGCCTTGACCTAAAACATCACTTTCATTAGCTACACTTCATCACCAAACTGAAAAAAAGCTTGTGTATGTTGTGTATGCTATCAAGATGTTAGCTGGCACAAACAAACACATACACACACACACACACACACACACACACACACACACACACACACACAATTTCCAAACTGCACTCCTGAGAGCAGAGCTTAATGAGCATCAAACAGCAGAACGCTTGTGTAATTGGTTATGAACGGTGAGTGATCTGCGGTGCCTACTTCTCTGGGTCTTGAGCAAGATCAAAGGTGGAATTTAAAGAAATGATCTGTTGTAGATAAGCAGCTCAGGACTGGATGAACCAATTATTCTCTCAGATCTGTGCTCAAGTGGCCAGCAGCAGCGGCAGATGAGACATTCTCACCTGTACGGAGGTGGTGGTCTTCTTTAAGTCTCTTTGTTCTGTTGCTATATTCCAAACTACACTTCACTCTCCAAAAAATGTTAATGTCCTAAACATGAAAAGAAAGTCTACTCCTAATCCTAATGTTACAACCATTTTCATATTTCCTGACCTGTTGTACAATTGCTGGTTTCACATAATGTGTAAATGCTGCTGATGAGAGATTCTAGCCTGTAGAAAATATCAGACAATGCTGCGAAAATTGAAAACCCTCTAAAATGCTCTCCTACTTGGAAGCATCAGATATGTGTGTAATTGAAATAGTAAAAATCTAAACTTTCACATCACATTACATATATACTGTACGATGTTATTAATAACACCATCAGAAAGAAGACCCAGCAGAGGATGCACTTCGTGCGCCAACTGTTGTTGTTCAACCTGCCTCAGGAGCTGCTGATCCAGTCCTGCACAACCATCATTCTGTCTGTCCTCTGCACCTCCATTACTTTGTGGTTTGGATCAGCCACCAAAAGGGACAGGAGCAGACTACAACAGACAGTAAAGATTGCAGAGAAAATCACCTGGGCCAGAGTCAGGAAACGGGCCGGTAACATCACTGCAGATCCGTCACACCCTGGACATAACATGTTTCACTTCCTTCCCTCTGGTAGGTGCTACAGAGCGCCAAAACAACCAGACACAGGAGCAGTTTCTTTCCTCAGGCTGTCACTTTGATGAACATGTGACACCAGTCACAGAGTGTCAGGAACAATCCCTGATTCACAAACACCTATTGATGTAATTTCTACAAACAATAAAATATATATTAAATATATATTCTATATTCTGTACATAATCTATTCTGTACATTCTGTGAATAAGATATCTGTTTATAAACCATACAATATGGATCATTGCACTCACTCTGTTGCACTCCATAGTCCACACTTA
Organism: Terapon puta; assembly: GCA_028564955.1. Lineage (NCBI taxonomy): Eukaryota > Metazoa > Chordata > Actinopteri > Centrarchiformes > Terapontidae > Terapon > Terapon puta. The sequence continues at coordinate 12,150,618 of JAOXYL010000086.1, read as the reverse complement.
TGTGTATGTTGTCTGTAATGTTTATATTATGTTTGTTATGTTTGTGTTATGTTACTGTAAGTTATGTTATCTATTTATTTCTACTGGAGTGAAATTCCTTGTATGTGCACACATACCTGGCCAATAAATCTGATTCTGATTCTGATAAACCTACTCTTTTTGACACTTAAGAATAAAAGGAGC
>JAOXYL010000086.1:12123080-12150335 GCA_028564955.1 Terapon puta | reverse complement strand
AGACTTGCCATTTAATAAAACCTCAAGTTTGGGTATTTAACATGACATCTGGGTATGTCTAGAGCAAGCAATGGAGGACAACAGATGTGTTGTCTGCTGCTGTACTTGAAGAACTGAATGTGAAGAGATATCAATGTTTTGGAAGTGCAATCAAGCACCATTCCCTTGAGAATAGAAAATACATATAAATGAATTTGAGTGAGCTCAACGAAAACACCAGAACTGATCATACAAAAGCAACGGTGGGTCTTGTCATGAAACTCTGCTGATGCTATAAACTTGCTGCAATAAGAAAGATTGTGGGGGTATTGGAGGTAAAGATGCAATATGTTGCACACACTATATACTAATAAGGTGATATCTCCCAGTTGTAAGGCATATGATCATTTTAGGAAATACAGTGTTAAGCATCTTTTTTGGCAGTGTAAGATAAGTAAACATACCCATGTATATCTAAGTTTCAGTATCTAAACCACACTTCTGCTACGACAAGCAAGCTTAGTCTTTATTCATCACACCATCATTCCTGTGTCCCATGGCACCTCACACAGTCACTTGTATGAGGTGCCATGGTGTCCATCTCTTGAAAAGGATGTTTTTAAAAAAGGGTTGGGATTTAAGACAGAAGTCCAAAAGCTTTATTGTTAATGGAAAGAAGGGGCATTTTTTTTAGAGATGAGTCATAAATAATGTCAGACTCCATTGGTCCCTGTAGGGAAATTCTCATTTCTTTCAGTCAGATTATAAGGTCAGCTCCTGAAGGACAGGGATTTTGTGTCTAACTCAAGGACACTTCAATTCCACTTCATTAAGCTTATGCCATTTTTCAGTTTGCAGTTTCACTACTTTTCACTAGAGTACAAGTGGATTTTCTTACCAAGTGTAAAAAAAGTGGTCTGGGAATCCATGGAAAACAATGAGACAGTGTGTCTGGGACTGAGGGTAATCAGCGTAAAACACATAGGACCAACCACTACAAAATGAAGACAACAGAAGGGGGCACCAGAGGTAACTTGAGGTGTTTGCATAAGATATATTAATATGTGTGTTACAAATGACATTGTAGCAACTCATCTTCCAATCAGGGGACAAACCACTCATCAGAAACCATTTTTTGGGTTTAAAAAAGTGTCAAAAAGCAAGTTTGTGAGTGTGCCATGCGTATATGGAAAGTTTGGTCTTGTACTTAAATCACTTCACATGCTTCACCAGACTCCACCACCACAGTCAACTGTAAATCATTCCCATGTGGTAGGTCTTAAAATTTGAGGAATCGTTTTACCCACAGTACCAAAAACATTTGCAACTGCAGAGTGATACCCAGATCTGAAGACATCCATACTGAAAAAGGGTTTTCCAGATCAAAGCGTAAATATTTAAGCACAAAATTGGTGCAAATTGCTGTGGCATGACTAGAAACTCAACCAACCCATAGGGGAAAAAATGTAGAGAAAATATCATTGCAGAGAGACAGAGGAGAGAAAGAGAAATGTCCATGTGTCTATAAGTCTGAATCTATGCATGGGATTTACTGATTCAAATTCATTTTCTTCTGTGCTCATGAACTATACTTTGATGACAAATACAATGCGGTATACAGCCAATGTATGTGTATGAGTAATAAATGTATGTGTAAAGAAGAGACACAGGCAAGAGAAACAGGCAAAGAGAGCTGAGTGAGCAGATAATGTGTGTCTTTCTACCTCGAGGAGTTGTACTCTCACTTTGTTGTATGCTTTCAGCCAGCGAACTTTGGATGGAGAGCATGGTGGGGGACCATCTTCGAAAAAACTGAAAAACAGAAAGAAAAATAATCAACAGGCCCAAAAGGACCAGTTTCAAAATGTTGGCAGAAATAAATCAATATCAGAATCAAATAGTCCGCTGAATCTTGCAATTAAAGAGATCCAAACAGGATCTTAGTAGCTTTACTCATGCTACCCAAGTACTGTTTAAGTTGCATCTTTTTGCCCTTGTTTTACATAATCCTCAGATGTCTTCCCACCTCTTTGGATTGTATTAACTGGGAAAAAAATCAAGCTGACAAAACTCCATTTAGAAAATAAACATTCTGACTAAATCATGCAACTGTAGATGTCTTTTTTTTACATACCACATTTTTGTCTGAGAATCATGGTTGTCCAAGATTGGTTTGGGCATGACTGAAGAGTCATTTAAATCTTTGTTTGAACCAGGCTCTGGGGGTGGATGCAACTCTTTCTCAACCTCTTCTTCCTCCTCCTCTTCCTCATCCCAGGCTGATGGCTGGCTATTAAGAGGGGGGCGAGGACCACTGGGATCTCTGCGCTCTTCAGGCTCAGAGCTGAGTTGGGAACTGGCTGGGCTGAGGTTGCCTGATGAATCAAAACGACTGCTGTCCGGTGGACTGTAAGAGAAAGAGATTTGGGAAAGTTCAAAAGTGTACATTGGTTTTGGAAAAAAAATAATTTAATCATCATTGCAAGGAAAAAATTCATTTAGGGAAGAGTCAGGGAAGGTTGCACTAAACAAAGACGAACAGGGATCACTAGGGTCAGCTGGATGAACGAAGATAAATGCAGACCACAGCGGATGAGCTTCCATTAGCACATGGAAGTCCTTCTCAAAGATGGGTGTTACTGCAATTTATGTTTTTCACAGCTTTGGTGGTTCTGTTTAAAAACCTGCTTGTGAGTGCAGAATAAAGAAGTTACTACTATGACTTCTACAACTAACATGGTCTACCCATATGTGTAATTTACATGGTAAATTGACATTATTCAAAATTACTTAACCTTTTACTAAGATTGAGGCTATAAGGTTAAAAACTCTGTTAGCGATATATAGTTAGGGATATAGTTAACCTCCCTTATAAAAATGTAAGTGTCTGACTGAATATGAGACTCCTGTGTGGCTGCTGGATGATTGAGACTGCTAACAAGGAAAGTGGCATGATTTACTTTGTCTTGGGTGCAGGCCAAATTACTCCTCACTGTTCCCTATACTCCAGTGTCCAGCCTGCCTCTGCGGTGTGCACTGCCACACCATCATAAATATGTCAGAGTTTGATTCATGTAAACAAATTGGCTGAGGCTTGGAGAATAATTCAGAGACCTGAAGGGGACAGAAGAAGGAGGGGCTCTCTATATGTCTCACAAGTGAAAAGCTAATAAATAAAGACCATTGGTTTCTTCATTCATTGCACTTCTATCACGTCAGGAAAGCTATTACTGAGATGCTGTGAGAATAAAATAGCTCTGATACATTTACACATGATGGTGAGCACCTTTGAAGCATATAATTTCCTTTCATGCGGATTTGATGATAAAACTTACAATGACTTACATAATTTGTATTAATAGCTGTGAGGTGGATATGAAGTATATTCTAAACAAAAAAAAATAATGAATGTTGGACCAAACTTAAAAAAGCTCTAAATCTAAAGATATTCTTATTTTCTATAAAGGTAAGTTGTGGGATGGGAAATGGAAAAGAGGTGTGTCCAATATGGAAGATAGAGAGGAAAATAAATGGAGGAAAGGTGCTCTACAAATGCCTACATCAACATAATAAATTTAGCATTTATCATATAAATTGTACTAGCCTTTTGGCAGCTTCCTCTGTCAACAAGTCCTTTGCCTGCTCGGCACCCGAATCTGCATGTGTGATGCTAGGTGTGTCATCTGCACTCCTGTCTACCTCACATGGGGTGATCTTTAACTGGGGTTTATCCAAACTTTCTGATAAGGAAACTGAGTGAGAGGGGAGGCCTGACAGCGGTGACTGTGCTAAAGTGTCACAACTTCCTGTTTTTGAAGTTTCTGTTGGTCCCTCTGTGTCACTGGCATCTGCACTTTCAGTTTCTCCAGAACCTGGGGAAAGTTTCTCAGTCTCTTTCTCACAAAACTCATCTGTAGGGTTAGGACTCTGGGAGTGAGGTTGGGCTGTCACCACTGTAGGAGTAGATTCATCTTTGGTAGGCTCAGCGTTCCCAAACACTGAGGCGAGTTTCATGCCAAACACAGATGGAGCAGATGATGGTTCTTCCTTTCCAGGTGGCTTTTCATCCTGGAAGATACCAGCTGAAAGGCTTTTAAAACCAGAGAAGAGACCATCTGACTGCTGGGCCTGGGGTGTTTTCACACCAGATGGAGTTGTAGAGAAAAGAGAACCAATTGAGGTGCCTTCAGCAGCTACAGACATAAAGCCAAATTTAGGGGCAGTCAGGCCTGGTATTTCAAATATACCCTTGCTTTCAGGAGCTGGTGAAGGTTCAGCATTGTTGGAGACTTCAGAACCTGGTACATCTAAATCATCAGTATGCACTTCACCCCCAGCTTCTTTCTCCGGGATAGCAGTTTTCATAGTGGATTCCTTCTGAGAACTGCCTTCTGCCTCTGTCTTGTCTGTTCGTTCTGCTTCCTCCACTAATCCTTTTTCAGGGACCTCAGAGTCCTGAGTGCTTTGAACATTTCCATCTCCAAATGAAGGTGACTCCTCTGTACCTGTCTTTTCGGTGCTCTCAGAAACAGTTACAGTTGCAGAAGGAACCTCTTGTCCAGACTGTTGAAGTTCCTCAGATTTAGTTGTTTCAGGGCCTTTGAATATGCCAAATAGGTCACTAGTAAGGGATTCTGTAGCAATGTTACTTGAGAGTCCAAAAAATGAGCTTTTCTGTTGTTGTTGTTGCTGTTGTCGTTGTTGTGGCTGACGAGGAGTAGGTGATGTTCCAAAAAATGAACCAGGAGAACTTGAAAAAAATCCACCAACAGTTGGTGATTTACTCTGGGCATTTGGAGTAGAAAACATAGACATAAAGCCAGAAAATGGAGCTGGTTCAGGGGGCTTCTGTGGTCCTGGCTGTCTTGGACCTGGCTGTCTTGGTCCTGCCATTCTTGGTCCCCCCATCCGTGGCCCTGCCATCCTTGGTGCTCCCATTCTTAGTCCTGTTGGGCCAGGTGGCCTCATCATTCCTGGTGTGGGCTGTTGCTGTTGTGGTGGACTGACAGGTCCTGATGTAAGACCTTTGGGAGGCTCCACAGCTTGAGATGTCATCATTTCTGTTGTGTTGGTATCAACTGTTTTTTCTTCATCTGATAAGACTGCTACAGAATTCTTACTTTCAAAAGGCTTTTCTAAACCATGTGCACATTCTTTATCAGCTTCTCCAAAGTCTAACTTATCTTCAATTGGTTCCTTTGAAGATTTGTCAGATGTTGCTTTCAGTTTTTCTTCAACCAATTTTTCTGATTCTGAAAGTGCAGTCTCTATTGTATCTACACCAATTGCCGATTCTGCAATAGGTTTTCCTGGAATGGCCATGACAGAATCTGCTTTAGTTGCATCCTCTGTAGATTTTTCCACATCTGCAATAGTTGGTTGTTCATGACCAACAACTTCTAAGGGTTCCTCAACTGATTTTCCGATATCTGCGACTGTTTGTTCTTCACCAATAACTTCAGAGGACTCCTCACTTGATTTTTGTATAACTGCAACTGCTGTTTGTTCTTCACTAGTAACTTTGGACAACTCTTCAGTTGATTTTTCTATAACTGCTGTTTGCTCTTCACCAGAAACTTTCAAAGGCTCCTGGGTAGATTCTTCCTCAACTGAAGTTTGCACTTGATCAGTAACTTTCAGAGGCTTCTCAGTTTGTTTTTCTACCACTGGAATGTTTATCTCTTCCTCAACAACAACTTTGTGTTTCACTCCAATCTCATCAGATCTTGCATTGTTGTCAGTGTAATTCAAAACACTGTCTGACATTTGCATATTCTCAGTTTGCTCTGATGGGTCCTTGATAGAAGCTATGTTAGTTTCTGCACCATTGATTCTGGTCACAAATGTATCTTTTTCCAGTTTATCAATTTCTTTCTCAGCATCCACTGTACTTGTAATATCTTTACATTTGTTTGAAATGTCTGAGTGTTCCTCACTTGGTAATTTTTCAACTTGTTGCTCCAGTTGTCTCTCTTTCTCTAGCAGTTCACTGGTCACATTTGCTGTATCCTTAATAGAAGCTTCTACTAAAACTGAATCATTTTTATTGCAAGAAAGGGGTTGTTGTGTTGATGCTATTTTGTCCTCCTCCAAATGGGAATCTTTTAGGGGAACAGAATTTTCAGTGGTATCTTTTTTGATAACTAAATTTGAATCCTGACCATCTTGGCTTGACTGCTCACCTTGGAGTTCCAACTTAACAGGTGATGTATAAAGAGACCCAGAGAGTACATTTTCCATGGTCTTATCAACGTCCTTGGCTTCTTTTGAAAGTTCTTTTGTGTCTCTGGGTTTCACTTGTTCTGGGATAACATCCTCCTTCACCTGAACAGTTATTTCTGGCTCTGTCTTGGTTTCCTCCATGAAAGACATTCCAAACAGACCAAACCCAGTTTTAGATTTGTTACTATCAGAACTCCCACTAAGTGAAAACACAGAAGAAACTTTGAAAATTCCTTCTGACTCAGGTGGTTTAGAACCTACATGTTGTGATTCTGGTGGTTCCTGGTTTTGGCCACTAAACATAGAGAATATTCCTTTCCCTGGAGGCTCTGAAACTCTGGGACTTTGTGCTGTTACTGGCTGTGCTGGTGGGGGTATTTTAGGTCCAGTTTGGGACTGGTTACTAAGACCTCCAAACTTGGAAAGCAAACCTGCACCAGGGGTTTCCTTCTGTGTACCAGAACCTGGGAGGATTCCACTAAATATAGAAGATCCAGTGGTAGGTCCTTTTGGTGGAGCACTACCCCTAGGCTGACCTCTGGGACTAGGTGGTTGCTGTGGTGCAGATGCACCAAACATTGAAAACAGGCCTTTACCTGGAGGTTCCTTGGGCGGAGGACCTCTAGGTTGCACACTTCCACTAGTTGGACCTCTGAGACCAGATGGTGGCTGATGACTGGATCCACCAAACATAGAGAATAAGCCTTTTCCTTGGGCCTCCTGTTGACTTGACATTGGTGATGAAGAGTCTTTAGATCCAGGTGAGTATGAGGTGTTTGATGCCCCAAACATTGACATTAACCCTGTGCTGGGACTATCTTTGGTAGATGAGCCAGGAAGGATGCCACCAAGCATTGATAATCCAGATTGGGTCTGCTGCGTGGTGTCAGTGGAGCCACTAAACATAGATAATAAGCTTTTTCCAGGCTGCTCACTTGCTTCTTCAACTTTGGGCTGATCAACCTTGACACCTAAACTGTCATCCTGGGAAGTTATTTCCTCTGTAGGAGGTTTGGGAGGACTGGTTTCAGTGGCAGATACAGTGACATCATTTTCATTTTTGTCATGAAGCTGCTCGACTGCTTCAGCTGATTTTACATGTGAGGCCAAGGGTTCTTCTTTCAGTGACAACTTATCAACAGGCTGAACGTCTTCAAGCAATACAACATCAGAAGTTGTTCTTTTATCTGTACAGGTGAAGTCTTCTAGAGTTTCAGCACTTTCTGGTGATGCTGGCACCGAAGTTGTGTTTTCAACTTGGCATACCAGGTCACTGAGAGGCTCAACTGGTGTTATATCCGCTGTTGATTTTAAGTCTTCTGAAGACATCTCAAGTGGTGGCTGACAAACCTCTGTTGTCTCTGATTTTACTTCAGCCTCTGAGAGTGAAGCCTCTATAGCTGAATCTGTCTTGGACACAATATGCTTTGAATCATGTTCATCTGCATGTGCTTGATCTGCTATAGTCACTGAAAGTGAGCTTGCCTTCACTTGCTCTGATTCAATTAATGTGTGTGCTCTACTTAATTCTGTTGCATTAGCATCATCAGATATATCACACTGTTCAACAATATCGGGGGGTAAAGTCTCAGCCATGGGGGAGGTATCATCAGGAGCACTGACTTCTGGTAGTTCATGCTTGCTGCATTTGTTAAAATCATTTTCAGTTGTCTCTTCTTCTGGTGAACTTGCTGCTGAGACGAAAATATGGGGTAGTCGAACATAAGGTTTTGGTTCACCTGGTTTAATTTCCAAATCACCAGGAGGTACTTCAGTGCAATTAATGCCAATGTAGATTGACCTTGGCTGGGCGATTTCCTCCTGTGATATGTTACTGTTAGTTATAATAGAGACCTTATCAATTCCAGTGTTGACCTCAACAGATTCTGTGGATATAGTATGCTTGCCTCCCTTTGGACTCTGTGGCATGTTGATTTCATCTTTATCTGTCAGTGCTTTAGATGCACACTCTGGCAATGTTCCTGAAAGTTCTACTGAACTGGCTGTGCTTAGAATTCCTTTGGATATCATGGTATCAAGTGGTTTGGCATGAGATGATTCAGGAGGTGGCATTTCCCCCCCTGTTGTCTCTATTCCTGGGCTTATATTTATTGTTGCCTGTGGTTGCTGAGAGTCTTGAGAGATGGACGAATACTCCATTGGGGGTGTTTGATGGATCACACCACATACAGCTGAATCTTTTCCTTTGTATTGTGCATCAATATTTAGTGATGATGCTGGAGATAACTCTGTCTGCAGGGCTGAAGATTGATCTTTAGGTAATTCAGATGGTGAGGCTGCACCCAATTCACCTCTAACTGTCAGGGGGCTAGATTCATCAAAGGATTTCGCTAGTGTTTTTGAACATTCAAGAAGGCTTTTCCTCTTTCCATCATGATCTTCATCAGGTAATTTAAAAGTAAAGTTATCTTGGCCACTAGCAAGTACTGATGTGCCAGGTGGAGAACTTGACACATCAGATTTTGTGTGTGGGCTTAAAGCAATTGTCTCTGGTATCTTCACAGCCTGGTTTGCTGGGGTAGATATACATTTCTCATCAGAAGTAACTGCAAAATGGCTGACAGCAGAAGTCTGTGTGGGACTTAATTGCTTCCCATGGTCAACAGGTATAGACCCAATGTTAGTGTGGTGGGCTATGACAGCAACTGGTTTTGTACAGAGAGAGGGGTGTGAACATGAACCACTAAATAGTGAAATCAAACCTTTAACAGAAGTGGATGCTATTGGTGTAGAGGATACCTCTCGTTCTTCCATTCCAGCTCTTAATCCTTGGTTTCCTGATACTGGATCATGTTTTGCAATGGGTTTTGACAAAGGAGCACTAATCTCTGATACATGTTGAACTGAAGCCACAGTGCTTGTATGTACAGTTGGTGCGTGATATTGCTGAACAGTGACAATGCATGAGCTTGAACCAAGTTGATTTTGGACTTGAAGTGACTCCTTTGCACAATAATTAGGAGTGGAACTGCTCTGCACCGGCTGTACATTGAAAGGCTGTGGAGAAGTGTGTCCATCGTGTGCTTGCAGAACAACTGAAGCTTGCGATGACTGAACATTTAAAGATTGTGGAGTAAGAGCAGTTTGAGATCTACCATAAGATTGCTGGGTAGAAAGTAAAGGCAATGCCTGTCCATTACTTGTCATTATTCCCATATCTGATGAGGTTTCCTCAGTACTTCCATAGCTGTCCAAGGTTGGCTGCTTGATAAGAATTTTTGGTTTAAAGGTCATGTCATGCTGAACAGCTGTATCTTGTCTTTGCAACTTTGGAGTCTTTGGCTGATATCTAGCAATGGATGGAGTCCAACTAATTTCCACACAAGGTTGCTGGTATTGCTGTTGTAGAATGGAATGTTGTGTTTGCGGATGAGGTATGTTTGTAGGCCATTGATCAGGCTTCTTGGATTCAGTATGTACACTACTGATCTTCTGATATGCACTATTGAATATAGCTGGTGCGCTGCCCTGTATAGCATGGACAGGTAAATTCTGAGGAGACTCCATCTTCTTTTGCACAGACCCTGGAGAAGTAATGGAAGCATTAACTGTTGCAGAGTTCAGGTCTGACTGCATCTTGTAATGCATTCCATGTTGAGTGGTGCTATGAGTGAAATATTCTCTACTTTGTAGTAACTTCTGAGTTTTAGTTGCTGTACCTTCGCTGACCTCTTTCAGAGTAGGTGGATGTTGCTGCTGACAGTAAAGACTACTCTGAGACAGAGATGACACATAGGGAGAGGAAAGATCCTTAGCATCTTGATGACCGATAATCAATGTTTTGTTTTGAGAATCCACAGTTAGGTCAACAACACCTGGTAATATTTTCTTTTTTGTTGGCCTCCCAGTTCTTCTTTCAGAGATTTCTTTCTTTGCTTTGTTATTAGTGAAATTCATGGGCTGTCCATTCTCTGGCTCAATGTGATTATTTGACATTTTAGTTGTATTAAGGGTGTCTTTTGTAGAGAAGTCCACAGGCTTATTTTTTTGGTGTGTGTCTTTGTAAGTATTCCTTGAAACAGAAAAGACTTCATTACTGTGGTACGTAGATATCTGTCTACGAAGTGTCTCAGTTGTGTTGATTCCAATCAAGGGCTGTCCTCCTTGTTGATTAGCAGATTGCTCTTCTATTGGTGGTACACTTATGGTAACAGAACCATTCAGTGTTACAGTTGCAGTGTTTTTGACCAAGGACAAAGCTCCATTTGGCAAAATATTAAGATCTGTTTCAGAGAGTTTCTTCTGTGGTTTAGGAGACATGTCAAGGAAGCTTTTAATGGAGTTGGCAGGTGCTGATGGTCTTTGATCTATTTCTTGAGTTCCACGGTGGACAAATATTTGTTGGATCTGTTCTTGCGATCCTACCAGTGTCTGTTGCCTTTTAGTTTGCTCCTGGGAAGAGTGTGTTTCCACAATTAGAGGAACACCGACAGAATCTCTTTGAGAATATGCAAAGTTTGATGGCCTTGACCTTACTAGCGATACTGGATTTGAATTGTTTGTCTGATCCACTGTAACTGATTCGCATACCTTTGTTGACATGTCTAAAGTGCTTTTTACAGAGTTTGCAGGAGCTGTAGAGAGTGGATATGGTTGGTTAAAGGACTGTGACACACCATTGGTCTCACTTACATTTGAACACTGCACTGTCACACAGCTATGAAGTGGTTGATGCAGAACAGGGACAATGTTTCCATCCAGAGGTTGCTGTTTTGGCTCAGGAATTGAGGTTTGATAATGCATCTGAAATGTTGATTCCTGTGGTGTTGATTCAACTACCAGAGGAATACCAACAGAATCTTTTCTGGCAACTGCCCTTGCACTAGGCTTATTAACAAGTGAAACTGCTGCATTCATAGAAGAATCATGATCAGGCAATTTTGTTTTCAGTGTGTCTTGGGGTAGCTTAGGTGACATATCCAATGCTGCAGCTGTCACAGTTTGTGTTGAAGAGAATGCTTGATGTGATTGAACATTGGCTGATGACTGTAAAATTGAATGATTTGCCTGAGAAATTACACAAGGTTTGATGTGCTGAAATAGTTGATTTTGAAAAGAATCTCTATGGCACTGGTTGTTATTGTCAAACTCCTGCTTTGCATTTCTGGGTGAGCTGATCATTATGTCACCAAGAAGATCTTGAGAAGGGATTTCTACAACTAGTGGTACACCAACAGAATTTTTTCGTGCAAGCTCCCGGGCACTGGGCTTGCCTTTCATTAGTGGAATGGCTTTAGTAAGAGTGTCATCTGTTATTTCTGGACGTACCTCCTTTAATTTGGCAGAACATTTGGAAGTCATGTCTACTGTGGCCTTAACTGTATTGGCTGGTGCTGTGGCTTGTTGGGGTGGATTTAAAAAATCAAGGGATTCAGAAGACTGACCTGAAAGAGACTGCTGTCTTGGTAATAAACGCCTCCCACTACCAAATGGAATTTCCTCTTTCTGAATAAAGCATTTAACCGGATTATCTGTAATAGTATGAAACTGATTTTCTTCAGTAGATAGCGAATATGCATACACTGTTGTTTGTGTCTGTGGCTCTGGTGATTCTTCTCTATATGACAGGTCAATGGATTCATTAAGACTAGAACTTGTGTCTGCCTTCTCAGAAGTGAATTGTTTCTTCTTTGCCAATGACAGTGCCTCACAGTGGGGATCCTTTGCTGGCACAGCAGTTTGCAGAGTCTGTTGGGGTATTGTCTTGGCAGACATATCTAATGTAGCTTTAATCGAGTTGGCTGGGGCAGTTGTCTCCTGACATTTCTGAGCCTTTCCACTGGATTGATTGCCTGGAATCTGCTGTCTAAAGCCAGGTGTAACTATTGGTGAGATTTCCAGCTTCTTTATATGCATACTGAATGCGGAATTCAGTTTCTGTCCTTGAGGATCCAATTGTTCTCTCATAACAGGGCTTACCAGTGGTGAGGTAAATACATGTTGCTGTGATCCCATTTTTACCTGTTCTTTGAGGTCCCCATCACAGACAGATGTTTTACTGGGAATATGAGTAGTCGAAGATCTTTCTGTTGGTGATAACACTCCTTTAACTTCAGAAATGTTAGCTGATTTATCAGACACTGACAAAGACTGTGTTGATGAAATGTGTATTTCACCTTTGCTAGAAGAACTAACACCAGTTTGGTGTGTCAGAGTCATAGATGTACTGTGTGAGGCTTGTTGTCTTTGGTTATGTATTGTAGGAGAGTTATAACCAACTCTTGAAATTCTTGGACTTTGTGCTAATGTGTTCACAGAGGGATATTCTGAAATAGGCCATTCCACTTCTTCCTCATCATCCTGTTTAGTAAGATCTATAGCAATTGTGCACTTGTCAGTTAAGTCCACATTTTCCATAGTATCCATCTGCTTTTTCTCTTTAAACCTTTTCAGTTTGTATTTTGTAAAATCAACAACTTCATCTTTCTGAGTAAATTTTATGTTGGCATCTGTTGTATCTTTTTGTTGAATGTTTTTGTTTTTATTAATTGTGGCAGAAAAATCTAGGACTTTGCAAGTTTTAGCATCAAAGGGAGTGCCAAATGTTTGATTTCTCTTGTAAAATTGTTGTAAGGTTTCACTGGATGTATTCGAGCTGTCATTCAGTATATGTAACTGAGGTGTAAATTCCTGAGATGAAGCTTGTGGTTGTTTTTGAGATAGGGATCCTCTATCCACTGTTGTACTGCTGACTTTGATACTGTCACTTGTCTCTGTGACTGGCTTATTTGCTTGTGATAATAACCTGGGTTTGTCTGTCTGAGATGACTGTCTTGCAAGCTGGGGTCTTTGAGGGGAAACAGAGGGCACAGTTGAGGTAGATGCAGTTGGTAAATTCACAACTGAATTCCCTTGTGCTGAAAGATCTGAAGGGGCTTTGGCAACAGTCGATGATGTATGCAGTTTCCTTTCCAATTGTCCAGATACTGGTATTTTTGAACTTGATGGGGTTTCAGGAAGATTTCTGGACATTTTTGAAGTCTGTGAAAACTTGCTAGAAACTGATGGTAATGTCGAAAGTGTTGAGGACGAAAGTGCGTCATCTTTACTTGCATGTCTGTTAGGAGCTGTTCGAGAGATTCCACTGGGAGCTGATATGGGGCTTAACTTTTGTCTCGGTTGGTCAGCTGGTGTATCACCTACATGTGCAATCCTGATTTCAGGAATTGGGTAATGTTTGTTTCGAGACATTTGTGAGCAACGTGGAGAGAGTTCAGATGAGAGCGTAGGCACATCTTTTACTCCCTGATTCTTCCAGTAAGGTCCTCCATGTCCCCCTTTAAGTGACTTTAAAGTAAGATCAGCTGCCTCCAATGGTTCCTCTTTATAGTTATAATTACTATGTACTGCTGCAACCTTGATCTTTTTAAGCTTGTACACTGTAAAATCTACAGGCTGTTCTACTTGGGAAGATATAGATTCCTGAAACATTTGAGAGAAGCTTTCTAAATTCATGTTCATTATTTTTTCACCTTTTTGAAGAGCAGAAGTTAGGTCCACAGGTACATCTGAGAGCACATATTTATTCTGTTGCTGGCATGGAATCCAGAAATCTTTATCATCGGTGCAAAGGGGGATTTTAAAACCACAAAGGGTCACTTTATCCTTGTCCTTTTGTTTCAAAATGTTAGCAATGTTTTCAGTGATATTTCCTAGAGTTTGTATATCCTCTGGTGCCGCACAGGCATAGATGTGTCTACCAGCTCTGTCAGTTAAAAGGGAATAAATGTATTCTTCATCTGTATAAACATAATATCCACAGTCCCCAGCCTCAGCTGGCCACCACAACCCTTGCTCCAATAGTGAAAGCCATTGCTGATACCACTCAGAATCCTCAAAGATCATTTCATCATCGATATCCCCTGTAGCACCTGTAGCCCTGCTTAAATCCATAGCACCACGTGTTAAATCAACTGGACCCTTTTTTGTGGCAAGTTGTTTTAAAAATTCAGTTGCTGATTTTAAACTAAAGTCTTCCTCTTTTACATCACTACCAACACCGCTTTTTTCCACAACTTTACTGAATTCCTGTATACTGCATTCTGTCAGCGACTGACATCTGCTTAACCGTGTCTTTGTTTTTTCCATGGAGAGATTTAAGGCACTACCTCCAACAATCCAAGGTTTATGTTTCATATCAAGATCATTCAAATGGTCACAGCTACTCCAGGGTTTTTTATCTCTGCAACTCATGTCAAACAAAACAAGATCTTCCTCTGGCTCAAGAAAGCGATTTCTGTTCTCAAAAAGCTGGGCAGCAGCATCCTTCCAAGGATGTGAGGGTATATTGAAGTCCCTGATTTCTACAGGATTTGACCATATGTGATTCTCCAATTGAGATCCTCCAGCTGTTGATGATATATGCCCTTGGCATACTTGGGAGCGTTCCTGAACTTGAGTGGCAAGGGCTTCAGCAAGGGCATAATCATTGAGTTGCTGCCACAGAAGAGCTTCTATTAAACACTGATGTTCATAGAGCTCTGGTGGAATAACACCATGTTCTGTAAAGTTGTATAAAAGATCCTTGTATCCATACTCATGTGCTGTCCCATACAAGAGACGTTGAATTTCCTCAAGATAATGGTGGGTTGGGGAAATTGTAGGATCTTGCCAAACCTGAGACTGCACAGATTCCCTTTGTGTATCAACAACTGGTGCACCTGTGACAACAGTAGTTGTCAGAGTTGCTGTGCTTGAAGGGATATCCTCTTTACTTTTTGGTAGTAAACGATCAAGAAGGCCTTTTTCAGTTTCTTTTCCAGGAGCAGAAGTGGTACTCTCACTGGGGCCTGTTTTGAAAATACTGGATAACAAACCAGGAGATGAGCTACTTGCACTTGTTTTCACTTCTTCCTTCCCAATTTGAGGGGTTGATGGTGGCTGTGCCTTTGACGATGGCTCCTCTGTCACACTAAAAAGACCTGAGAGAAAGCCTTTTTGAGCTGGACCTTTTAAATCCTTATCTGTGGCCACATCTTGGGAAGAATGCATCTCTACTGGTTTGGTTCTCTGAATCTGTGGTCGTCCCTGTCCTGCACGTGGCTGATGTTGTTGTGTTGTTTGAGGGTTTGCCTGATTAGAAGGTGTTGATTGTTCCACAGGACCTGAAATTTTGTTAATCAGACCAGAGAATAACCCCCCTGATTCAGACTGGCCTGGATTTTGCCCTGCCTTGACAGATGATTGACCTGCCTGAGTAAGTGGAGGTGATTGTTGTTCCTGTGGTGGATTTTCACCAGATGCAAGCTTCAAAATACCTGAAAGCAAACCCCCACTTTGAGCAGGCTGTTGGGGTGCTGCATGCTGAGGACTTGCCTTTTTAACAGGCTGTTGCTGTGGTTGAGGTGATGTCTGACCAAATAGACCTGACAAAAATCCTCCTTGCTGATTGGGTTGAGAGGATTGCTGACCTGCAGATGGACCAGATCCAACAATGTTGGACTTATTACCCTGTTGAGGCCCAGTCTGTGGTGTGGTTTGTTGGGATACGTTATCTGTAGATGCTAGTTTATTAAAAATCCCTGACAATAATCCACCCTGCTGTGGCTCTGGTACAGATGCAGCAGGTTGTGGAGGTATCTGGTTTTGCCGTCGCAGAGGCTGTCTGTTACCTTGTTGGGGTTGCTGCTGGTTTGGATGAGTAACAGGTGGTTGCTGCTGTGCTGGAGGATTAGGTCCTGTTGAAAATAGTCCAGAGAAGAAACCTCCCTGCTGATTAGGTGTTTGCTGCGTAGTTTTAGGACCTGTTCTTTGGGCCTGCTGTTGCTGTGGCTGACTACTCACTGAAGACTGTGGGTTGCCTGCATCCGCAATTTTGTTTAATAATCCAGTGAACATCCCTCCTGGGCTGCTGGAGGGCTGTTGTTGAGGTGCTTGGTTTTGCTGTTGTACGTTTTGTCTTTTGACCGGAAGCTGACTAACTTGTTGCCCAGATGGGCCTCTCTGGTTTTGAGAGGGTTGAGCAGGGTTTGCAGGAGCAGATTCTTGGACCCCAGTTCCAAAAAGACCAGAGAAGAAGCCTGTTTGTTGAGGAGTTGCTTGCTGCGCTGCCTTTTGGTTAGTCTCTTGAGCACTAGAGTCTGACTGTTGTTGAGATGGAGTAGGGTTAGGTTCCACAATCTTGTTAATAAGCCCAGACAACATGTTACCTGATTGACTTGGTTGTGTAGATTGTGTAGAAGATCCTTTTGGTGGCTGGGAGGCATTTTCTGTGAGTTTCAACAAACCCCCCAACAATCCACTAGATTGAGGCATTGTTGTTGTTGGTTTTGGATCTAGTTTTTCTGTTGTTTGGACAGGGTGTTGCTGTTGACTTGGTTGTTGATCTGAGGCTATAGGTTGTCTTTGTTGCTGGTCAGGTTGATCTTTGTCAATGGGCAGTGTTTCTGTTGAACCTAATTTTATCAATCCTGAAAGAATACCTGTTGTTTGAGTAGGAGGGGTGGTCCCTTCACTCAGGTTTTGTCCCAGTCCTTCAGTATTTGCATGGTTATTTGCATCTTGTTGTGAATCTTGACTGGGCTGAGTTGGCTGAGACCCAGTCATTGTATCTGTAGCTTTCTTCAACAACCCAGATAAAAGTCCTCCAGTAGGTGGTTGTGCAGCTGCAGGTTGCCCTTGCCCTTGAGTTGAAGTTTGGCTGAACTGGTCCCCTAGCAGTGCTGAGGGTGATTGATTTGTCGAAGCAGAAACATTATCAGAGGCAAATTTCAAAAATCCAGACAACAGTCCTCCTGATGTTTGTGTGGCAGAATTTGGTTGTGTTTGTGGAGATGATTGAGAAGGTGATGAAAATAGGCCTGAAAATAGTCCACCTTGTTGAGGCTGACTATCCCCTCCCTGGGCTTTTTTGTCAGCTGACACATCTTCTGCTGATCCCAATTTCAACAAACCAGAAAGAATTCCTTGAACCTGTGAGGCTTGTGGTTGTGATCTGTCTTCCTCAGATTTGGGAGGACTTTGATCTTTAGATGTGACATCTGCTTCAGACTGGACATCAGTCTTGCACTGGGGATCTTTCTCTGTGGTTTCAGGGAGCATTTGCTCAGTATGTGGCTCTGTTTGACCACTTGGTTTGGTTAGTGTCACAGTGGGAGTTATCGGTGGTTTTCCAGGTTCCTTGGCAGGTTCATTTGGGGGAACCTTAAACAGGTTTGAAAACCAGCCAGTTTCTGTGTTTGCTTTTGGTACACTTTCAAGAAGTGCAGCACGGCTTGGAGATTGAGTCCTTGGGGAACTTGGTGATGGGCTTTTTGGTGGGGCATTAGAATCTTCACCAGATGCAAACCTAAGAATGCCTGAGAGCACACCGCCTTCAGTTTTTGGTGGGGTTGGAGAAGAAACATTTTCAGAGGAGAAAAATGGAATTTTAAGTTTGCTACCTAAAAATGATTCCTCTACAGGCTTAGTGTCAGTCTGCTGTGAATTTTCAGGAGGAACTGTTGATATGAGGGTAGAGAGAGATTTCTTGAAAGGACTAAAGAAGCCTGTATCCTCTGAACTGCTTTCAGTTTTTGGCTCAGATATTGCAGAGGTTCTTCTTTGCTGAATATCAGGTAGCTCACCAGATGACTCTGTCTCTGGAAGAAGTTCTACTGACCCACTCCCCGTATCTTGCATAAGTTCTATTGATCCACTTCCTGTATCTGGCAAAAGATCAACTGATCCAGTTCCTGAACCTGGTCTTGTCTCACCTAATAGCTGTTGCTCTGTTTGTGAACCTTCTCTACTAGGACTTGTGATTGTATTTACAGATCCTTGCCGGGATTCACTGCTTGCAGCTGATGGACTTCTTCGTTCTGATGGTTGAGGTGATGGCTCTCTAGATGGTGTTGCACTGGAAAAAAGTCTCAAAGGACTAAGCCTTCCTAGCATAGATTCAAAACCAGATGTGGCTTGATTAGCAGTGGTTGCACTACCTTGTGATCCCGTGCCAACATGGGACGATGCTTGGTGAGTATCAGCTTGCTGACTAGATTCAGATGATTGAAATGGCAAAAGAGAGTGAATAGAAAATGTTTTTTCTGTTGTCGGCTCCTGTGAGGCAGGAGGGACTATGGCTACTGGAGGGGAAGTACCACCAGTTTTGGGAATAAATGAAAGCAGTTTTGAAATGCCAGACTCTGGTTGAGGTGATGTTTGGGTGGTAGTTGGCTCTGTTCCAGTGGTAACAGGAGTTTCTTTGGCTTCAGCACTAGCTTTAGGGATGAAAGAGAGTAGTTTTGAAATACCAGAGTCTGCCTGTGGTGGTTGGGTGGATGGGGTTGTGCTAGAAACTTCCACCTCAGTGGTGGACTTTGATCCTGTGATTGAACTGAATAATGAACTCATTGCATTCTTTACTCCAGCTATTCCCTGTTCAACAGCACTGTCCTCCTTAACTTCAGGTTTGGCCTCATTGCTATTAGTGTCCCCAGGTTGCACAACTTCAGCATCATTTGGCAGTGGTGGGAGTTTTCTTCGAATTGGTTTAGGCAGCGATTCATAGTTGTTGATCTCTTCTTCTTTTACAGCTAGGTATTCAGACACTGAGTGAACTAAACTCTGAAGTTCATCCATTGGATCTACATATTCATCACTTGGCTCCTCTACAGGAGACAACATTGGATCTTGTCCACGACCTGTTCTCCCCTTGCTTGAATGACCCTGACCCGCAAAAGGGGACATATACTTGCCAGGGTAGTAGTAGCTTTCATATTCATAACTAACATCCCCCTCAGTGAATGTCAAGTCATCTAATTCCTCCTCAGATCCAAAGGAATACTGCATCTCATCTGAACCAACAGAGCCATATTCACCCCTTCCCGCGATCCTTGCAGCCTCTTCACGAGCAGCTTCCTCCTCACGAAAAGCTGCATAGCTCTCAAGTGTGTCCTCTAAGGCAGTCTTGGCCCATAGTCTTGTCTTGTACAGTAAACCTTCTCTATCTGCTTGTTGTCGTTGCTTTTTGACAGAGGGAATTATATCGATTTCAGGAGGTGACAATTCATCCTCAAAGCTTCCAGCTTCCTTATAAACTAAACGTACTTCTCCACTACCAAAGCCATGCCTCTGTCTATGTGACTTGCCATTCAGCTCATCTGTATCCTCAGGCGACAGAGTATCACATTCTACGGTCTGATAGAACCTGCTGCCTTTGGACTCAGAAGGGTTGTCACTGATCCGGTAGATGATGCTTTTATCTTCATCCTCCCACATTTTCTGCTCAGCATCCAAGTAATCATCCAAGACACCTGAGTCAGGCACTTTATATTTACTCTCCCAATCCTCCACACCCATCCCTGAGTCAACAGGGATTATTCTTATTCCACCCTTACTGTTTGATCGTCTGGATAAAAACAAAGTCCCATACAGGAAGCAGTGGGACATGGTGCAAAGAAAAAGAAAGAAAGAGAAATTAAGCAATTAAGCAAGACATAAATAAAAAAAGCAGATCATGCAAAGAAAGTGTTCATGGAAGTAAAGAAATAGAATAGCAAATGAAAAAAGATAGGTGGACAAGTGGGAGGACAATTATTTTGTTTGAATAATGTGCAGCTCTGAGATCATTTAGTTTTCCCATGACAACACATGGTGAATATGATGAAGACATAAATTCGCTGAAATCTATTATCTGTTCAGAGGTGTTTATGTGATAATATTATTTATAGTAATTAAACCTAACATTTAGTCAGTGTCCCCACATTATTGAATGACAAGAGAAAAAAATGACATTTTTTATCAAAAATAACAATGGACAATAAGACTTTCTTGTTGTTTTGAATCAAGCATTTGTGGCAATTCCAAACTTTTGAAAAACATTGTCTCTGTCTCAAAACCTCTCTTTTGAGATTTTGGTTATCTTGGTAACTGTACTCCTAAAGGTACATATTTGCATGAATACAAATCGCTCTCAAGTGGTACTACAGTGATGAGCTTATAGAGTTGTGTGTTTGCCTAAGAGTGTCGGTGAGTGTATGTGTGTTCACCTGGGTCTTCTTGTTTCCCTATAGTCTAACTCATAGCTTTGTATAGAGTCAGACTCCCTGGACAACATTTGATGTTGAACCCTGCGTCCTATAGGGTACTGGTGCACTGATGAATTTGTCTGGGAGGTGTTGTGGAACCGTGGAGGTCTGTTGCCAGTTTCACTGCGGTAGTCACTATCGCGATCATCCATTGCACTATCATGGTCATCAAAAGCTGGGCAAAGACAACACAAAATGTTAGAATAAATATAAGAAATAAATGCCATTAACATAATAATTTCTAGAATAAATTAATAGATAATTCCCTAAATATAAAGATTTTATGAGTTGTTCATTCATTTGCCTAATGTCCCAGAACAATATTAGACAACCTGCTCACAGTTTATCAAAAAGAAAAATTCTGCTTCCAATCTCATACCATGCAATGCACATACTGTATCCAAATTTCTGAAGTGTAATTTGAAAGAAATCAGCAAGAAATAAGAGGTGTGTCACTGCTAATACTTAGACAATGACTTGAGGAGCACCCTGCAAGGATACTGCTGAGAGTGAGGGGGACCTCAAAACAATAAAAAGTTTGAGTAAAAGCTCCCTCTTGTGGTATCAAAAAAACATGAACACCAAGCTGTCACTAACATGAACCACAAATAATTAGATCACTGTGACAAAGTGATAACATAAATTCAACTGCTACATAGATGATGTAAAAAAACATAGCATCCATGTCTCTTTTAACAATTTTTTGGGTGGGTTAGACCCTTTATTGTTTTGTCCGCTGCACTGAGACTCAGGCCTCAAACGTGTGCAAACGCGTGCTACTACTGAGCCACCTGTGCCACTCCATGTTACTTTCTGATCAAGCATATAATACATGTGGAATTTCAAACACAATGAGGACAAGTAAAGTATATGGACCAAACATGCAATGCCCCTTATTTAAAAAGAAAAGGAAACAATCAGTTCTTAACATGCAAAGGTGGAGTGAACGACAAGTCAGGGGCAAAACAACAACCACTATACGTACTCTGCTGGTCACTCCATCCGAAATAACTCCAACTGCCTGGTGGCATGGAGGCAAGTATTCAAAGAAGAAAAGTGAACTTCATTACTGAGGAATCAAACCAGTAATTACGATGGCCAAATGAGCATTTATTATGAAATGGGAGTGAAAACACTGAAATCTGTGATGCTTAATGAAAAAAAATGAATGGCAATACGGGTATGAGATCAATTGGAACCCAGGGACACAAGTTAAATGAAGTAACGTGACAACACGGTACAGTCAACATTGACATTAACACAACAATGCAGCAGAGAAAAGATAGCTCTTTATAACTACCATTAACAGTGGCTGATGCATCAAAAAATCCTCTTTGATGTGTAAACAGCAAGTGTGCAAGTAGCAAGGGACTTAAAATCATTAAAAACACAACTCAGAGCCAAAATGTATCAGTGCTTGATTGATGGCTGATATAAAATGTTCTTCCCTGCAAATGAAATACAAGATGAGGAACATTTTCTTGTCCAAACTGAAGTCATTAGTGTGGAATGGCATATTAGTGCGAGGACCCATTAAACACAAACACATTAACATACATGTAAAAGTGCAATGGCATGAATGTGCTGTGCCAACTTTTAACATTCATACTCACAGCATTGAGAGGGGACAGATGCCATTCGTCTTCTCTGTACCTCTTCCTGCAGTGGATACTGCAATAAGACAAAAAATGGAAAAACAAAAGGAGATGAGAAAGAAAATGTGATGTGGTCAGTGGAGGTCAATTGAAGCAAAAATTATCTCATAGTAAGTACAGTGTAGTGTACAGCTAATATGTGAAGTAGTAACTTTGATTTTTCATTAGATGGCAGCAGAGACCTAATACAGACTTCTATATGACTGAGGAGGAAGTACATTGCCATCATATTTGGTAACTAAATTAAAGCACAGCGAATCAGATTCTATGAAAACAAAAATATTGATTTTGGAAGCTTATGTTTTAGTCCTGTGAAAACGCTGAACATTTCCAGTCTTTTACACGATCAATTAGCTTTATACTCCATGGATGCTGAACACCTGCTACACAGAGAAGAATGGTTTGAAAATATAATATATTTTTGCTGTTTTTGAGATATAATAAGGGTTGATAGAGGAGAGTATCCTTTAAACGCTTTTTGTTTGGAAAAGGTATTTTCCAATGTACATTTCTTTATACATGGCTTTCTAATTTTTTCTAATTTTCTTAACTTGCATGGCTTGTTTATTTTACATTTCTCCTACTAGATCCATTGTGATCGTTGCATAATGATGACCAAAATACCAAGAAACAATTACTTAATTCAAACTTAATACTGAAAGCTTTCAAGATTCATTTTATGTTACTACTCCCAAAAACTAAACTTTTATTCTGTGTGTCTTAAAAATGTTTCAAGTGGCAACAAAGGTTCATATTACCAATCTCCTTCCCCATCTATCTTGGGATTTCTCATAGTTCACTGAGACTGAATGAACACCTATTCAATATCTCTAATAGCTTACTAGTAAATAAGTAGTAATAGTTCTTACCTCGTCATGTATCCGCATGGTGTTGATCCGCTCCAGTTTACTGGTCCAGTACTGTGCCTCGTCTTCAGGGATATCTGAGCAGATTAATTGGACAAAAGAAACAGAATGACAGAAAATGCTGAAAAAAGAGACAGAAGAATATGTGCAGGACAATCCAAGAAAGAGTGGTAAAAAAAATAGGATGATGGATGGATGGATGGATGGATGGATGGATGGATGGATGGATGGATAGATATGAAGAGAGAAAGTAAATAATGGAGGAATAAGGAGGTCGCAAAGCACAGAAAGGAAGGCAAAGTGCAAAAATAAATGAGAGACCATGGGAACTACAGCTCCACCCTTTCCTCAGTCGCCTCTCCTCCTTGCTCCTATCCCATCCTGTCTAATCCCATCCAAGTTGTTCTAGGTGCTCCCATCTTATATTCATGCGTGTTTAATAGGTGATGAGGAGTTTTCCTTTTGGGGGCCCAGAAATAGAATTAACAACCACCTCAGGAACCTCAGAAGTTCTCCCAACAGGCAGAGAAAAAAAAGAATTTGGGTAGAGGAAGATAAAAAATAAAGATGGAGAAACTGTAAAATCCGGGTTATGGTCTCTGCCATGTTCTCAAGTGAAGCGATTGCTGATCACTAACATATTGGAAATACTGCATATCATTTAATAATTGTATATTTTTGGGATAGGTCAAAGGATAAAGTTAAAATATAAGATTAGTAATGCCCATTTGAGTCGAGAGTATTTCAAATTCATACTTATGACTTATCTTTTATTTGGAATACATTACTTAAACATAACTAAACTTAAAATTCTGTAGACTTAAAAATCTGCTTGAGTTGGATTGGGATAAATGCAAACAGGAAGTATAATGTTGCCAGTCTGCCTGTCTGCAAATTAGGTATTAGAAGTTCCCGTTTGCAGTGAGTGTTACAGTTTGACTTGTTGTGCAACAAAACATGCAAGTGAGTACTGATTTGTACCTGTGCTGTAAACTAGATATCAATTACCCATATTTTTCAGACCATAAGGCGCACTGGATTATAAGGCGCAATATCGATGAACAATCAATGAAAACAGTGGCAGTCTAGGAGCAAACATTTCACACAGCTCCATAGAATTAAGAGCTTGAAATGAAATGTAGCTGTTTAGGGAAATCACACTTGAGACAAGACAAAAAGAAAGAAATCATGCACTGAGGAAGATATTATATTTAGGACCACCAAAATGCTAACACAAAAAACTCCTCATAAAAACTTCATGAACTCAAGTGGTATTTCCACTAGCTCTAATATATGGAGGTTCTGTATGAAAGCCCATGAGGATAAGTCAGACAAATACGGGTCAGTTAGCAGAAGTAAACTGTGTCTGGTGAAGTGAGTCCAACAACTACCAAGCCAAAAACAAATGCTATGTTAAACGCATGAAGGTTTCTTTTGTCTTGGCTGATATTGTGTAAAGAAAAGTCATAAAATATCATATACTCCAAACCAAGCTTTTGCTCGTAGCTGAGCTACCTGTAAATGAGATTTAAATGTTTATTCAAAGGGTGTGTTTTTTCATGTTTGGTTGTCTTTTATTCCTTGACAGATACCTTGTGTATTGTATTGTATGGTCAGTATTTAAATCAATATTGTGTTTAAATAATAATGTCTTTTCATACTTTTACAAAGTTTGAAAGTGAGTTTGTGTACGTTTTACTGCCTTTGTGTTTGAAAAGCATTCTCTTGGTTGAGTTGACTTTGTGTGATCTGCAGTGACTACTTAAAATATCACTTGATTTCTTTTGTTACTGTAATATTTAATATGGTTTCTTTCTGGCCTTTGTCAGGAAGCTCCCAGTCATCTAACTCCTCCTCAAATCTGTGGTGCCTGATGCACCTGCTGAAGGCCCTTTCTCAACTATCTTTTCTTTATTTGTTCAACTATAGTAACTGTTTACTCACAATACCAGAAGAGACATAAAAAAGTATGCCGCTTCAAACACAAGTACATTGAAGAGTGAGTCTGTTATGTCTTGATAAAAGCCAAACTGCACACCACTTATTTTCCAAGAAAGTCACTGTCATTTTCTAAAGGTAAAAGGTGATAATTCATGACTGGACAACAATGTTTAATGTATTCTTATCAGTCTATGGTTTATCATCTAAGCTGTTAAAGATCGCTGTCTGATATTATACGACATTTCATTTCATTGAGTGTGGGCGTTTTGAGTTTGTGAATACATGCATACCAAAGGGCAGCTCAAAACGCGTGTCCAGCAGAACTTGATGTGGAGTTGGGTTGGTGGTACCACAGATCTCATCCTCCCTCATTAACACCTCAGAGTCAAGAGACGTCCACTTTCCTGGTCCCTCCTGAAAAGAAAAAAGAAGAGAGTGGGACAACGAGAAAGAGGGAGGTAAAGAAAGGAGGAGGGAAGGAAGACAGAAGATGGAGACATGATGAACAACACCGGCACTGCAGTCTGTGGTGGACCAGAGGTGAGTGTTTACTTTGCTTCAGAGATACAAGTAAAACACTAAAAGCTGCATTTTTAATGGCTACATGAGCGTTGCTGCCTCGCTTTAAAACTTTTCAGAAAAAGTAATGAGGTCTACAGGCGAGACAAGCCTTCCTGCAGTATGCTAAAATGAGTTGGCAACCGCTTCTTACTGGTAACCCATGAGAGTGCTTTTTAGCTGACAGCTGAAAGAGGTGTTTTAATAAGCCAGCAGTGGAAGGTGATCGAGTGTGTTTATTTATGAAAGCTAAAACAGCATACTATATATACACCATTATTCATTTTATTCGCTTATCCACAAGTACACAGGCTATGGCAAGGCCTGGCAACTGTAAACGAGCAGCGAGAAAAGACACTCACAATACCGACAAGTAAAAGATATGGAGAATCTGAGAGAATTTGTGACATACCTCGTCAGACTGTCGAATGGTGTCCAGAGGTATCAGCGCTGTGCCGATCATAGTGTCCCATATCAAACCTTTATTCCACAGCTCCACCACCAGCCCTGACTCCAGATGATTGATCTCACTGTAGAAAAAAAAAACTCACATTGAATGTGCTGCACACTTTAAAAAGTTAATAAAAATGCATATTCTAAATTATGTGTAAAACACATCCCTTCCTGTCAACTGGAGGATTTCCCCCCAAAAAGCACTGACTGAAACAGCAGTGGAGAATATAAATTACATTTATTAAAATATAATTTTTAATACCTGATTTTCAACTGCAAATAGTTGAAAACCAGTAGTGTTAAGGGTGTTCAGGTGTGTATAGCCGTGTAGTTTTGTGTATTACATATGTGAAGGCAAAGACATTTGAAAGACAAGACAAAGTGCAAAGTGGAAATCCGTAAAGTATATTGTTAAATAAACCCACAACTTCACTAATTTACAGCAGACTACACAAAAACATGGCATGACTTTTCTTACTCTGTTTTCTTTCTAAATACACAATGGTTGCATCCTACTGGCTGATCTGTTTTAAAAATTGGGTGGACTCATGTAGTTGTCATCTGTGTTGCTGATTCACCTGTTACAACTTTAAAATAGTGGCTTCCTTCATGATGTCTCATTCTAACATATTCTTTCCTTTATTAAAAAGTATTTATAGAAATTCAGCGGCGTTCCTCTCTGGCAGTGGCTTTAGTCTGATGTAATACAGTACATTTCCCCTCCGATCAGGTCAGTAAGTGGGCCAGTCTTATCCTAAAGTATTTTGGATGACAGCCATCATTTTCTGACAGATTTGTCTTAAAGAGAAGACAGCAGGCAAACTGTCTACCCTCCTCATCTGCATATTCATATTCACAGTGCTATTCATATTCATATTGCCTCAGTTTGGCTGTCAGTCATCTCTGATGACACTTCACAGCTGGGATGATGGAGAGAAGAGGGTGGGTGGGTGTGTATGTGTGTGTATAAGTGTGTGTGCTCATGTAGCTTTTTACCACACACTGAAGAAGTCAGCAAGCTGAGAAACGATTTGAGTCAAAATGATGATTTTCCTACACATTAGCATGATTACCATTAACCGTCTCCATTCATGTGTTTCCTTGTTTGTAAGCTGTGACTGTGAAATCTTTGAGAGGATTTTGCAACAATGACGAAACAAAGTAAGACGTCACAGACAAATCCAGGTACAAGGGCCATTCTGGCATTAACAAATAAACTGTTAACAATATTTCACCTAATGCATATAACACAGCACACAGTATGACTAAGGCGCCAACATTAGTGCTCACCTTGATCCAAAACTCACTGTTTTGGTCTGTACACACCACTAAGCTCAACTCCAACCCAAAGTTTGTTTTCAAACCATGGATACAGTAGCATAATGTAACATGTAACCTCCATCAGCACGAAATACTATCACATAGCCTGCATTATTTTATTAAACCCAGTCCAAGGTGCAGTAAAAATATGACCAGCGATAAGCCTGTGAAGATTCTCATTCATCCAGGTCATAGTTATCTCAAGGAAACTCAATCGAACGCAACTGGACTTGG
>JAOXYL010000086.1:12102603-12123025 GCA_028564955.1 Terapon puta | reverse complement strand
GTCTTTGAAGACGTTTCACCTCTCATCCGAGAGGCTTCATCAGTTCCTGCTCCCTTGACTAGGCTGGGACTAGTCCTAGTCCGGACTCCGATTGAGTTTCCTTGAGATATGACCAGTGATGTTGATATCACTAATCTGACAGCAACATATCAGGAAACAAACAAACAGCTGTTTTTGTTTTAAAACTCCAAATTCTGCCCTCGTTTACAGCCTAAATTTATGAATCAGTTATTGTGTTTCATCAGGGCATTTTATGAGCACAAATCCCAAAAGAGTGCAAAGTACTTCATAACATGGCAGTCAGACCTGAATCAGCTGACCTTCAAAAACCACAAAAACACAAAAGAAATGTTTTATGATCTAGAAGCTGATTTTAATCCATGAGATTATTTAATTGAAACCATGAAACATTAAACTCCAAACAGGATTAGAAATAGGTCTGGCGTGGTCCATCCATGCAGCCTGTCTCCAACCTGTCTCTGACTCACAGCCCAGATGTGTGGTGTGTGTGTGTGTGTGTGTGTGTGTGTGTGTGTGGTGTGTGTGGTGTGGTGTGTGTGTCTCTGTGTGCACACAAGAGATTTTGAAGCTTTACATCCCAGCCTGGCATATGCCCTCCATCAAAGCCCATCCATTATTGAGGGAATGGTTTGTGTTGTAACAGGGAATGAAGTGATGTATTTTTATCACTCAGAAACCACATGCAGACAAACACACTCATGCACACCAGCACAAAGCCATCTTGTGTTTAAGAGCAGTGAAAGAAATTGGAAAAAGAAAAGGGCAAGGAGGAAGTAAAGCATGTGTGGTCATGCTGAGCATGAGGCTTGATGGAAATTATGGAGTGAGAGGGAGGATCGGGGCCACTTTTGGGAACAACAGGTGAAGTCACTGGTGAAATACAGCTCTTTACACATTCCTGTGAGGCAAAGCTTCTTATAGGCAGAAACACTCCTCTTCCAAATCATGAATGAATGCTTAACATTACCAAATTATCACTCAAATTTGGTCATTAACAACATGTTTCAATGATAGTTTCTACTCTTCTGTGATGTGGTTAATCACATTTTTAAGGTTGGGGGAGGGTGGCACAGCAAGAGGGTTCTGCATGAGTTTGCATGTTTTCGCTGTGCCTGTGTGGGTTCTCTCTGGGTACTCCAGCTTCCTCCCACAATCCAAGGACAATCCAACGACTCTAAATTTCCCCTAGGTGTGAATGTAAGTGGTTGTCTGTGCCTGTGTCTGTGACTGGCGACCAGCCCAGGGTGTACTCCACCTCTCGCCCAAATGATAGCTGGGATAGGCTCCAGCACCCTGTGACCTTGCATGGCAGGAATAAGCAGGTATAGAAGATGAATGAATGAATGAAGATTGGGGGACACTCAGTATTGTCACATAATGTTCTTTTGTCATGCAGCATTTATTACTGAGTTGATGTTTTTCAAAACAACATATCATTTTTGTCATTCATGCCATTGCACAATGTTGCTGTGCTGGTACAAGCTCCAGCTATGCCAAGGATGACAGTCTTGCACTATTTTGCAGTACTAGTTCACCAGATTTCACTGGAGTGCACCTAGTTGAAGAACTGTTTCATATGACTTTTATGTCCCTTAAAAATGTTTTTATGTTTTCCACTATGAGAAGGCACTGTTCAACCTGTGTTAAACCAGGTGTAAAAATGTTCCCAGTGATGAAATAAAAAGTTAAACAAAAATGAGGTGATGCAAATGAAGTATTTTACATTCATGATTTGCACATTTAATTTAGTAAATAATAAAATCCTTGTCATACAATGCTCATAAGTTATTAAAATGTGAATCCTGTCCATCAATGTCATATGATGTCAGTCATGATCTAAATTCAAGGATGATTGTTACATATAATTGTAAACTGATATACACAGGCCTGTTCTTTAAAGCCTGCACTTTCTGATAAACAAGAGCACTTAGACGGGTGGTGACAGTGTAAATAAGACCAAGGGGAAGAGCTGTGATCAGACAGCGGTAAATCCTTCCTGTCGTTATAACTTGATAAACTCATTAGACAAAGACTAACAGAGGTTGATGTGAAGGGAAGAGAAAAGGTCACCATTTTTTGAAACTTACACCCAACTTAAATGACAGAGAACTGAAAAGAGCAGACTATGACCTGAATCACCAGACAGGCAATAATGCAGAAAGACACCACAACACCACAACAAAAATGCAAGGAGTATCCTGAGGAAGCTTCCTCTCATTCTAAATCTGAAGAAAAAGCTTAAACATAAACATCTTGAAAACTTAAGTAAAAGAGATGAGCCCTGTGTGATTCACTTGACAAGAACAGCTTCAACCAAAGGTGCTTCCACCGTGTGGATTGTTTTCTGTCTCTGTCACCAGCAGCTGCTGGTTAGTCATTGTTTGAGTCGACCACACAAAGTAGCCTGAGGAACAGAAAAAGACATGACTATCCCTCATAAAAGAAAAGAATTACCATGGTTTTACCTTATTTAGTCATATGTTGTCATGTACAAAACGACCAAAATTGAACACTGAGTGGACCAAGTGATTACAATAAGTCAATTATTTAAATATCATTTGTATATAACTGATTCTGTACCAGGAATAATAACTATTACACAGACAATTACAGTACATTACCCCATATATGAGACCTAGGGACTGTGTCAGCTAAGATGTCTGAAGATTAAGAGATGTTGGTGTGGTGAGAAAGAAACAGCATTGACAGAAAGCCGATGGCCTCTGACACAATACTGTTAATCAGGTCAAAAGATTAAAGACCCTCAGCAACATGTGAGGACAGTATTGAGACACACACACACACAGAATGAGAAAAGATCCAGATACAGCATCTCACAGGCCTTGACACTTATGCATATGGTGAAAAGAAAGGAAGAGAGAAAACAGACAGACAGAGAGAGATTGAATCTAAGGATGCATGAGCAGAGACGGGCACGTGAGGTCTAGTGACCCTGAGAGCAGAGGGATCAACATTCAACTGCTTATCCCCTTATCCCACTAGCCAACCAACCTACCAACCAGCGATCTCACACACAACCCCCCTTACCCACACACACACACACACACACACACACACACACACACAGGCAGCTGTCAAGTCACCAGCACTGTTTCAAACCATCATATGTGATATAGATTAGACATGAATATGAGTCAACATAGGATGAGCGGATAGATCGATGAGAAAATGTAGCATTATTTGATTTAGAAAGAGGCTATCTCCTCCTTGAACCGCCACCTTACCTTGGTGGAGGGGTATGTGTGACCTTAGCTATGTTGTCGGGGGCATTATGCCCCTGGTAGGGTCTCCCATGGCAAACAGGTTCTAGGCTACGTCGCCAGGATTGGCATTACTGGTTCCCCACCCTGGAGCCAGTCCTGGGGTTGGGGCTTGCAGGCTAGCAGCTGGTGGCTGGGTCTTTGCCCACAGGACCCAGCCAGGCTCAGCCCGAAATGGTGAGGTGGGCCCACCTTCCACTAGGCCCACCACCCACAAGAAGGTCCATGAGCGGCCGGTGAATTGTGGTTTACTCGGGTAAAGAGACAGGCTGAGCTGTCAACCAATCACCACCTGGTGGTGAGTTGGATCCACTGGCATAGTAGGAAGTTGGACAGACCTGGCAGACGCAAATGTATTGCAAGGGTCTGTTGGGAACATCTGGCCAAGCCCTCTCTCAGGGAGGTCTTCAACTCCCACCTCCAGGAGAACTTCTCTCAGATTCCAAGTGAGGCTGGGGACATTGAGTCAGAGTGGATATGGATGTCCTCTGCCTCCATTGTTGACGCAGTGGCTCGAAGCTGTGAATGCACGGTTTCAGGTGCCTGTCGTGGCAGCAACCCACAAGCTTGGTTGACAGGTACTGGCAGTGGACTGGACCATCGTGGTGAAGAAGGAGCTGAGCTGAAAGGCAAAGCTCTTGATTTACCAGTCAATCTATACTCCCACCCTCACCTACGTCATGAACTTTGGATAATAACCGAAAAGACAAGGTGGATACAAGCGGAACGCCTTGGAGTCCCCCCAGAAGAACTGGAGGACATGTCTGGGGTGAGGAAGTCTAGGTATCTCTGCTGCCTCTGCAACCTGGCCCTGGATAAGCAGACGAGGATTGGTGGATGGCTGTCTACGTGAAGATCAGAGAACATGAAATGTGTACTAATAAGAAAGTACTAAATATGAGAAAAAATTGTATTAACCTTAAAAAAGTAGGTAATAAGTATATGAGCAATGCTTTCATTAAGAGGCAACAAATGATACAGAGTAAAAAGACCAGGACAAATATTTCAGTAACAATGCAAACCCCCAAACACTATTTTGTGTCAAGATAGCCAAAACATGATGAAATTTGACATCCATATACATTTATGGGGAGAGGTGCTGTGATTGACCTGTCAACATAAATTAGGCATGTCCTGAAGACTCACGTTATTTGACGCACATCAATTTATGGCCATTATACACATCACAGACATGTCACACAGACAGAAAAGTAGTTAAAGCACAACGGCCAGAGCAAGAGAGAGAAAATAAAAACATTGCTTTTCTGGAGTGTTAATTCAATTTGCTGTTGTAAAAAAGATGCAAATAGTTTACTATACTGAAATATTTGTCAGAAGTTGAGGTCAGAAAGAGAAACTGGTTGAAAATGCAATTCCCTTGGACATAACCCAAGCCAAGAGACCAAAACATGGCCTTTGACACAGATTTAAACTTCAAGGTACACGTGCGGTTTGGCATGAAATCTGCTTTTTAATTAATTTAAAAATTAAGCTAGAATACAAATATTTTATGCTTATTTTGGGCTCGTCAAACATCTGAGGCACTAACACAGTAACTTTTATTGACAATAGGTATTTCCTATGCACGTTGTCCTCTTTTTTCAGTACCAGTAGCTGTTAACATACCATTTCTCCCAAAAATGAAATGGAATATAAAGATACATGCAACTTTTCCACTTTTCAAAGACAAAATGACAACTGCAGGTGTTTCAGCTTTTACAATTTAAGTTTTAGTTGGAGACCCTTGTTGTCATTTAACTGTCAGGAAATGTGGTAAAAGGATCTTTCCTGCCATTCTCTGAATTATATAATAAAAGTTTTTCTTAAGCAAAAAGCATTTTCATTATAAAGAGGAAATGTGTTTGCCTTGAAAGGTTTCAATCAAAAGTGTGAACTTCTCCTTGCTTGCAGAAATCAAGTGTGAGTGCATAAGTTGTATTTGTTGACTAAATGAGATTCAGATTCAGATTCAGATTTCCTTTATTTGTCCCACAGTGGGAAACTTTACAGCGTAACAGCAACGCCACACACAGTGTAGAAATAGACGGAACTGAGGATAATAAATTGGATTCTTGGAGTAGCATTTTTGGTTCGTTTCTGAGGCAGGTGCTTGGCAGGTGAGCCAAGGTGACAGCAAATCAAACAAAGGCAAAGGCAACTATGTGTAGGTCCACACCAGTGTAGATAACTATACTGCTGATAATTCAAAACCTGAAGTGACTGTAACAGTCAAAGATCAACAAATGAATAAATAACATATTAAAAATTAAATAAATACAAGGCACCATACCGATCATGGTTAGATGGTGTGGTCTAACAACACTCCTTGTTTTAAACTAATGTGACTGTATGAATCCTGTTGTCAACTACTGTGAAAATATTCTCCAGTGCCATGGGGTTGGATCAAGTAAAGGTCAGCTTTCCTGAGGCTGGATGTTGCACGTTGTTTTATCTCAGAGTGGGAACTCTGGTGATCAGCAGCTCAACTCACTATCTCTGAAGTGATCAGCATCAGTTTCGATATGATCTTTTCTTCCACCTTGAACTTTTATATCTGAAGTGGTGACATCATCATAGGGGAACAAATCAAACTTTCCTGCCTTTGATCTGAAGTGACATCATCATTATGAGGTCACAAACCAAGCACAGAAATTCAAATATCATCATCAATGCATCAGATTACAATAATACATTTTGCACATTGCAAATATTTTTAAGCTTAATAATGAACTGTTATTTTGCATATTCCTCCACAACTGTAAGGGGTCTCGTTTCATAGTATCAATAAGAATACAGTCATACTGTACACAGGGTCAGACTGGGAACATTTTTGTCTGGGCCATTTTTCATTTTCCCCGACATACTTACTCAGGTATCAGGGTTTTCCTGGTACATGGTAGGCAATAGATATCAGGTTAACAGCAGAGTGGACCTTTAAGCACTGGGCCTGGCACCATGAAGGGTCTTAAGGGGGCGATCTGCAGCACCGCCTGTGCTGAATGTGATGGAGAATCACTCATAAATTTTAACTCTTAATTTAAAAATTTAGCTCGACTCATACTCCACTGTTATATCAGTGCTCTCAAATGTATTCTGCAATGCTGGAGCCATATATTGTTATTCAGCCTTTTTTGGGGATGTTGCATGGTTAAATCAATTAATGTGATTTTAAAAAGATAAAAATGTGTAGTTTCTGTCATAAGCCATAGAAGTAAAATGGAGTGCAACCGGAGACCAGAGAGTAGGCTGGTACTACTGAGCTGTTCTACTCAGTGATCCGGTGTAATCATATCCCTTTTGGAGGTTTTGTAATCCAGCATGAACTGTGGACATGACAGAATAAATCCATAATGATAAAGGTAAGATTGAATATCTTCTGTGACTATTTGGCCATGTAATGCTGAATCAGAGGGCCTGTTCCAACATCTAGAGGGCCACAGCCAGCAGCTAATTTATTCCCACATTACTTCTGGGCTTGTAGCCTACAAGGTGCGCTGACCCCGGTGGCGATTGCCAGAGTTCCTAGATGGCCAGTTTGAGCCTGCCCACTAAACTTGAAACTTGAAACTGTTATCATATCAATATGCATGTTAACATGGTAAAATCTGGTATCCAGTATTTGTTGTTGTTATATTAATCCATTCAGTATTTATCTAAATATTTCATTCTGAACTAAAATGTTTGACAGATTTTATCATCTTTTAAATCATGAGGCTAAGGTGACTTAAATACAGGTCATACAAAAGTGGGACTTTTGTTCATTGTTTCTTTCAGTGTGCTCTTCAGTGGCCAAGAAACTGTTGAGGTACATTCAAATGTCATCCGTAACAGTGTGAGGCAGAAAGAACTTTTCCAAGCTGTGATTCAGCTCTATTTACAGCATTCACATGTAAAGAAAATGTATCATGAAGAATCCCTGCCTCTGCAAATGACCGACAAGTACCTCATGTTAAGAAGACGCACTTCAAATCAGTGTGTGGTAAATTCCCCTTCCCTAATGGATGGCAATCATAATTTCAGAAAGGTTACAGCCAGCTGAAAACAGTCAGAAAGAAAGCAAGACCGAGGGAGACATTTAGATGGAGAGGAGCTCTGAGTGCAGTCGGGCGTACTGTTACTATTTCTTACTTTCTTTTTATTTTTGGGCAGGAGTGTCAAGGGTTTCGTTGGCAGGATGGGTGAGCACAAGCCAGGCTCAGTCCAAACTCATTTCTGACTCAGACTGAAAACGAAAACCACATTTCATTCTCC
This sequence comes from Terapon puta, assembly GCA_028564955.1. Classification (NCBI taxonomy): domain Eukaryota; kingdom Metazoa; phylum Chordata; class Actinopteri; order Centrarchiformes; family Terapontidae; genus Terapon; species Terapon puta. The sequence goes on along the minus strand of JAOXYL010000086.1, from coordinate 12,115,472 downwards.
ATCCAGCTCTCTCTGTCACACTCCTTAATCTGCAGTATGTTCGCCCGGGCCAGGACGACAGCAGGCCGCGGAGCAGCTGCTAATCCTATAACCAGGAAGCCTCTACCTGAGCGACATCTTTACAGAGTAGGATACATGCAAGGCGCAGGTGTCTTCGCACACACATACAGTACAGTAAATCCAATTCCAGTCAAATAAGCTTAGTTCACGAACACACCACCGGTCGCTGGAGAGAGGAGAAATTTAAAGAGAGCTGCAACTAGCGTCACCGTTTGAATCCTCAAGCCAGAACAGACAACAACCTTAAGCCATGTGCTCTTGTACAGATGTGAATGGTTTAGTAGACTCACAGGGGGGTCCAAGTTAAAGAGTCAAACAACACATCTGGTAGGGCCTTGGTGCCTCTTCACTATCCAGCTGTGAGAAGGTCACCTCACTTCAGTTCCCAAGCAACGCAACAATAACTGAAATTGCATTTGCATTAATGTGACACATAGCAGATTACGCCGTTCAGAACAATGACAGAAAGTGTGAGCACTATCTAAGAGTTACATGCTTTTTTTTTTTATTCAGAAAATAAAATAAAGACCAAATATAGACAAATCTCAGTCTGTGTTTATTTTCAATTATTTTGCTTGCACGCTCTTTCTCTTGAATATATTCTGTTTTACAAATGCAAGTAAGTTATCTTGACCACTGCACGTTCACATTTTTTTCTTTATTCATCCTCAGGGTGGTCAGAGGGGTGAGCATATCTCGGAAGAGGGCACTTAATGTTTATGCAGATTTCTCAGCAGTAATTTGTTCGATATTCTGTAAAGGATTTTCTGTGTCCTGTTGTCTTGTAGGTTTGACTTTAAAAAATTCCAGTATGAAGGAGGTGAAATATTAAAGTAGTAAAAGCAGTTTGTTAAACGGTAAGTGGCATGAGCACTGAGCACTGTGAGAAAAGAGTGTCACCCATCAAGATTCAGTGTCACAGTTCTGCCAACACAGGTAATATCTGTAAAGCAAAAATCACCAAAGGAATGGGTACACCAGATGACACTTCAATTTACCAAAAAAAAAAAAAAAAAGATTTCTCAACCTGAAGGCATGGCCTGATATAAGAAAAAAATAAGTTTATCCATTGCATTAAGTAATAACCTGCTCCAATCAATAATAATCTAATGCTGATTAAAATATTCATGTAAACAACAGGAGAAATTATTGCAAATATTTTTTTCTGCACACGTAATACAATTTTTCTTTTAGATTTCAATTTTATCATATGTGCAAAATTCAACACTTTTAAGCACTTTGAGATGCACACATGAGCTGGCCGAATGACAAACATGTTTGTCTCACTACTGTTGTTGAGACGTTTCGATCTGGGAATGAAATTCAGTTGCGATTCTTACTAGAAACCTCCAACAGTGCCTAAACACAGCACACTGCTTATGCCCCCCATCAAGCTCGAGTGCTGCTAATGAGATTTAGGAGCTAATTAGTCATTTAGCATAGGCCATGGGGTTTCCTTTGCATATAATCATCAGCATCTTTTCAAACATCATGTGCATATTAGATGGTATTTTGCCAGAGCTGAACTCTTGATGTAATGAGTCAGAATAACCATCTCATTGTTAAAGACATGCACCTATATGTCTTCAACACAAGTGTGACGTGTTATTTATTCTTTTTCTGAAGCAGTTATGTTTCAAAGAGAGAGGCATGATGAAAGTGAAAATAACAGTCTGAGTGGATCTGATAGAGGATAGAGTAATGGCAGAGATTATGAGGGGAGAGGAGGGGAGTCTTATGTAATCATGTGGATCTACAGTTCGTCTCGCCAATCCCTCTAATCAAGTCTAGTGGGATCAGTAAAATGGAGAAAAGATCGGTGTTGTAGAGAAACAATACATATATGACGTATGTTTGTATGTGTGTGTGAGTGGGCGTGTGTGTGTAAGAGAGAGAGACAGACAGACAGACAGAGAGACGACAGTAGTGTGTATGTATTTGAGCACATGTTTCCTCTTGATCTGGTCATCATTTTGGCTGCATTAGTGTACTTTTTAAAAAAGATTTAGAAATAGAAAACTGGAGGAAAATGTTCAACCTTATTAAGTCACTGAGGACAAAAACATTCACTTCCAAAAAGAAATGCTCTAGAAACTTAATAGATTAATACTTTTTTCTGCTTAAATCTCTTAAACAACTTCTGTCCTGCTCTAAACTGCCAAACATGCAATGATTTTGAGGATTTTAACCCTTTAAATGCCAGTTTGATTACTTGATGTTACTGTTGTTATTTATGAAAAAACACAAAAATGTCTTATTTTCCATATAACAAACATTGTTGGCTGGGAGACCTGTTTTAATCAGTCTGGGATATGTTAAAGATTAGCCTAAATATTGACTTTGACGCATTATTAGTTCTTGTGCAGCATCAGAATCAGAATCAGAATCAGAATCAGAAAACCTTTTATTGCCAGGTAGGTTTCCACCTACGAGGAATTTGTTTTGGCATCTGGTGCAGCAGACATACATAGGAAAATATAAATAAAGATAAATAATAAAGTCCGTATACATAGTATACATAAGCATAAGCATCAGAATAAGTCCTATTAAAACCACATTTTGTAATCTCATAGCCATCACAAAATATATTCATGCATTCTCTAATGTTAGGCTTTCATTTATGAGAAAAAAAACCCAAAAATCAGCCATTTCCCCATTATAGGCCTATGCATAAAATATTTGTCATTTCATTAGTTTATGTGCTTGTGTTATTGAGCTTAGTAGGCTATTTTGAGAGAGAGAGAGAGAGAGAGAGAGAGAGAGAGAGAGAGAAAGAGAGAAAGAGAGGGAGAGAGTGATTGTGTGTGTGTGTTTGCTGTTTCATATGTATTTGAAGTAGACAGTACACTTCAGTACACTGTCATACACAGCCATACATGCACTCTTTCAAGTAATTAAAAGCATGGGCCCTTAGTGCACTTGGTGCAAAGTGTCACTCTGTAGAAAACAAATACAACGATTAGTGAGTTTATGCTCCTGGCTGGAGTCCTGTCACAAACTGTTTGTAGCTTGGCTGTCCGGTCATTTCATTCCTGTGACAACCAAAGAGCAAGAAGAGATTTTCTGTGGAAGACGTTCCATATATAAACATGCAGCCTGTAACTCCCAGAGAGACGCTGGAAAGTGAATCATCCACATCCTCAGAAGGAGAGCCTGATGTGGACTTTGTGGTGGAGTCAGATCATTCTGCTTAGTGCTGGAAGTCACCAATCTTAATCTCACCGTGTGAAAACATGATGAAAATAAAATTATTCTTGATTCTTGATTCCTCTCCTGACACAAAGGACACAAAGGATTCTGCAACCAGATGGGCTTAAAAAATGGGCTGTTGCCAGAGGTTTGGCACCGACATGGTACAGCCACCATGAATCACACCAAATTCAGGGCAATCAACTCCACCCTACAGTTTGGTGACAAACTGAACAGACCTTCGCCTCAGGGATGTCAAAGCCTGCTCCCATCCACTCCATCGGGGAGATGTGGACACATCACATCCAAATGCTTTTCAGCCCTGGGAAATGTGTGTTTTAATGAGAAGCTTGTCCCACTTTAAGGGCAGTGCAGTATATGCCAAACATGATAGCAAGGTATAAATTGAAAATCTGGGTCACTGCTGATGTCGCCAATTCCTATGCCTGGAAGTTCCAGATTTATACAAGGCTGTTGGCAATGCTGTGGAGGTGGTCCAGGGAAAATGCGTAGTCTTTGAGATGACAGTGGAGCTCCAAGACGTAACTGTCACACGTGATCATTTTTTACAACATAACCAGTAATGCAGGCACTTCTGAAGAGGAAAATGTGGCCTGAGCTACACTAGAAAAACCTGTCCTATCCTCTGTTTTTGCATTCACAAAGACAATCCCTGCGTTGAGCCACATTCTCCAACATGGGAAAATGTGATGCTTCTCAGCAGCAAACACTGAGACACAGCTATCAGTGAGGATCAAGATATGCATGATCATCACAGATTATATCAACTGCAAGGGAGGTGTTGACAACATATGAGCCTTTACACATTTATTGCTGCACGCATCTATTTCCAAATTTGGCCTACATATTCTTTCTGAAATAGTGCGCTTGTCTGAGATATACTGTATTTGGTGGTTTTATCATTTTTTTGTATTCAGTAGGCTTATTTGTTATTTTGGTCCTTTGTAGGTCATCGGCACCTATAGCTGGCCTGTCAGTGGCTAAAGGTTCTTTTCTTCAACATGACTGATGTGTCTGCCTTCAACTCTTTTGTGCCTCTTACAGCTATGAATCCCACCTGGAACCATGCAAAGACACACAGGAGGAGGCTTTTCTTGGAGGAGCTGGGGGAAAAAAAACTGGTGTCTGCAGAAATGATGAGGAGAGATCGTCTCCCCTCCACAATGCCTGCTGCTACTATGCTGCACGATTCTCAGGCCTCGGCAGCGGCTCCAGCAGTGTCACTGATACTGACACCACCGCCAGCACCTCCACAAAGAATGTGAACAGAAAAAAAGACACCTGTTGCATCAGGTGTGGCGACTTCAGTTGCAAAGAGCACAGAATCTCATGCTGCAAGTCCTGCTGGATGGACTGAACTCTATATAAACTCTGTCCAATGCATGGGTGCAAGTGTTTTACAGACTATTTAAAAGCAAAACCATTTGGTAAAAATAGCTCTAATGTTGGAAAGAAAGATTTTCAGCTATTAGACCTTAAGTATAAATCATGATTTAGAAATAATCGTATGTCCTTTAACTGACATACTAATTTCCCTGGTGTATTTGTGATCACTGGCAAGTATTCCTCGACAGAGGAAAAGATGAACTGAAATGTAAAAATGCCTCTTGATAACATGTACTTCATCTAGACAGCAACAGTTCAACATCTTATCAATGTCCATCTCTATAAGCCACAGGAGACAAACGTCTGTAGTTTTCTGATGACACATCGTATGACCTCTATGTTTTACTTTGTTGTACTACAACTTTTCTTTGTGAGGTGGACATTTTTGGAATACTAATGGAAAAACCAAGAAGGTTAAAATGTTTAACATGCTAAACATAGGTATGTTGGCACTGTAAACTATCAATGTGAGATTGGATGTCAGCATTTAAGTACAACACATTACATTATTTTTTACATATACTGTAAATATATATACTGTTATATTAACTATACTTGTAGGTAAAAGTTGCTTTACATTAAAATATATATAAAATATAATTTAGTCCGGTGAATTATTTTTGGCTGAAATTTTCAAATTTAACACAGTTTTAACCCAGATATCTGGCAGACTACATCCTGTTCTGATACACACAAAAATATAGAGACCACTCTAAAAGATGAACCAGTCCATTTAGCTGAAAAGAGAGCAAAGCCTCATTTTTGTAAACAATTTTGCCCTGAAGCACAGACCAAAAATGTGGGAGCAGTTCAGAAAACAAGTTGCAAAAAAAAATGGGATTTCTATAATTGCCCCATCTGAGCCCAGCCACCTAACATTAGGCCTGTTATACTGTTGAAGAGCTTTCTCTTATTCTGCTGGTTATGTCTCTCCACCAACAAGTGACCACAGCATGACAAAAACATTTCCCCAACAATGAGTCCCTATGGATGCAGATACAATGACCAGCACTACTTACATGTGCATAAAAAAATTAAGTGGAATTTCTACATCAGCTACATCTGTACTTTTCCTCCCCCATGGAATCAGACTCGGCTGGACAATTCATTAGATTTATCACTGACTCATCCACTTATCTGAGCTCGGCATGTAATTTCACTTTCCATCCATTCCTACCTGCTCTAACCACAAATTCCCATTTAGTAGCCTGTGCCAGCCGGCCAGGCTGGAGTCCCACAGGCGGCCGACACTCCCTTTCCATTTCAGCAAGGCCTATTAAAGCCAGCTAGCAAGTCAGCTAGCAGTGGATACTTGGCCTGTATTCATCTAAGGGCTGACAGACATTCTGAAGCTTCAATTTCTCTCTGCATTTGTCTTAATACATCCCAAGAGGTTAGTGCCGAACATGCTGTTGCTGCTAATATAAGAGACTCTCAGCCAAAAAGTGAAAAGCAACTGAAAGAAAATGGAAGAAACTGGAGATCAAGGTAAGAGTGGTCAAAAACAGAAACTTATATCATTTCAGTTACATAAACACTATGCCATGGACCCATAATAAAAATGTAGTTTCATTAAATTATTTTTAAATGCATGAACGCTGACATTGGAAAACCTTGCAAACTTTAAATTTGCAAAGACAAGAGCTTCAGAATAATCTGAACACACAAAGCAATGACAACATGTAATTGTAATCATTAACCGTAGCAAAGCAGATGACGAGAACATTCAACTTTTTTCTTTACTTAAGAGTAGGGTCTCACTGACATGTTTTACACAGCTACTTTCATAATATATTTAAAGCGATTTATACTTGATGCACCTATTGTCCAAAGTTGTGCTGCAATGAGCATAAGAGGAAAAAAATACAAAAATGATACTCACAACATGAAATCTTGTTCCCAACATGGCTGGTCTCCACGGACTGTGATGGTTGTGCTTTTCACATTTTGCACTTTTAATGTGACATAGGCATTGAACTTGTCTGGAAAAGAGGGAAAAACAATAAAGAAATGTAATGGCATTCAGATTTTGATTTCACAGCTGTTTATGTTAATGCCTTAAAGCATCATTTAAGAAAGTTGTTTATTTTATTGTTTTTTTTTAAACAGAATGGTAATTTTCCTTATATATGCATTTAAATGTTTAAAAAGTTATCTTGTGTCATTAAAGCCCCAATTTAGATAATAAACATAATTTCTTGTTGGTACCATCCAGAGGCAGAAGTCACCCTCTCAATTATTGACAGAACTACAGCAAAAACTATAAATTCCCTCTCTGCAAAACAATAAAATAAATAGCAGTGAAAAATCTCCAGAGCTCATGAGAAGAGGAAGAGGAAATAACAAAGGATAAAAATCACAACCATACAGGATTTTCAAGCAGAGGAGAAATGATTACATGCGCACACAGTGAGTTAGACAGAAGATTTCATGCAGAATGTAATATCATACACTAATATAAAAGAGATAAAGACATTATCCCCAATCCTGCGGTAGGTTATGACCACAGAAAAGAGAGATTATGCTAATTTTAACCTGTCCAATACATTTTTCCTTAAAATCACCAAACGGTGCAATGACAATAAATCATTGTGGACAACGTAGAGGGCAGAACTGTCAGGCCGCACTGATTAAATGCAAGGCGGATTAAAGGCTATCTACATCTGAGTCATAACTGAGTCCTGAAAATGATGAAGACATCTACAAAACAGGATAAACAAAAATGTAAATCCTATGGTGACCTATGCTTCTCACCTCTAATAGATCAAGTAGTACATTAATTTATATGCATCTGTAAAGACTTGAGGAACACTGGATCCCAAGGCTGTAAAACCACAAAATAACCTAGAACTTACACTTATAATAATAGTAATTGCTATGTTGAATAAAAACATGGTGTAGTAAAGACATTCTGTCTCATGTCTATGTGAACTAATGAAGGCAGATCACAGTCTTATGCCAACCTTGACAAGTAGCATTGAGTGCCCATGTAAAAGCAACTATTAAAACCGTAGTGATTTAGTTTCTATGACCAGATGAAGTTGACAAAACAAAACAAAATAAGTTAAATACCCTCAATAAAAATGTTGATATAAACAACATCATCCATTTGCTGTTGCAAATGTCTACAAACACAATTTAGACAGACTGGAAGTGTTCTGAACATCAGATGTTACTAAAATGACACCAGTGCAAACCAAATATCTAAAAACAATTTAATAACAGTAAAGAGCAATATCTTTTTGTTTTCTTCTTTTTGTTTTTTTTTTTTTTGTAAAAATGTACAAGCAGGGATGTCATTTATACCGTTTGCCTTACTGAAACTCTGTGAGACTATGGCTGTTTTAGAAAAACAATGTTTAGGTCTCCTTCAAACAACTAATCATGACAGCTTATATTACTGCATTTAACTTCATTACATCTATTTCTAGTCTCTTTATCATTAGAATTGAGTTTTATGTAACATTGCCATTACTCATAATAGCACTTAGTAATGTAAAGTGTAAAGCATGAATATGAGAAATATTCCATATTCAACTTGTGAATCCTCCATATTTCGCCACCTGGGACAAAGGTGGTGACAGAAATGAACAATTGCCCCTTAAATAACTCATGTGCCCTTTAATAATGCTCATTTGTAAGACAGTGTCACTAATAACTCATAACTCATTTTGTACCAAGAAAAAGCCACTTCAGAGTCTCTCACACACATTAAGGGCTGTACAGAAAATTGTAGGACCCTTTCTCCTCTTTTCTATGATGCTGGTCCATTGTCAGCATTGAGCCATGCTTAATATTGCATGTATCTTTAACATGATTAAGCGGTTATTCTACAGAGATCAACTAACACAAAGATAATCACCCCCTCTTTTTCCTGGAGGTTTCTCTCTGTCCTCATTGAAGGTCTGAGATTATTATTTCATAATGCAGGTGCTGTGAAGCACTTAGAAGTTAATTGATACTTAGCACTGTTGACCTAATGAGGCTGCTGCACAAATAAATCCCTTCTTTTTATTTGTAATTCACACATTCTTGCAAAGATGTAGCTTATTTAGAGAACAAACTACCCAGCATCCCAAACAGACTGTGCCTGAATAGTCTTATTAAAGGATGCACAATGTTTGTTACTGACTCTGTGTTTGAGATATTGAGACTCGTTTTAAGCCTCTTTAAGCCTTGAAACCTTTGACTCTCGTTTTAGATAATAATATAATTACTGTGAACCAAGAAAGACAATAGCATCAGTCATTTCAAATGGCCAATAATGTTTTTAATGATAAAAACCTCTAGTGAAAGTATTGTGACATTGTTGTATGCCCAACAAAACATCAGCATCTGGGCGAAGGGTCTTCTGTGATTTTGTTATTAACAATCCTATCAAAAGTAGTTATTCTAACCCAAAACATGATTTATCAATTCCCTAAATTTATCCATATTAAACCATAATGTTGGTGGAAATCTCTTTTCAAATTTTTAGTTGTTTTGTAAGGCACAAACACAAAATCCCACCCTACAGATGGGGGCATCAAATCAGAGAAAACTTATGTGTGTCATTGTTGAGAGCAGTACAAAACATGTATGTAATCTGGATGACACGTTAAAATATACACCTGTGTTTCACCCATCACACCTGCTCAATATGACTGCACACCATGCTCTACATTTGCCTTTAAAAAACATGTGTATGTACAGTAGTCTTAATCAGTGATCAGCATAATCAGTATAAACTGAGGAGGTCTGAACCAGCAGCTACCTAATCCCTGCTTGATTACATGCCTGAAGTGTCCCACTCCTCACAGGCACAGAGAGCCCAATGTACATGAGACTGAACCAGTGTATGCAGTGTTGGTGTGTATATTTGTGTGTCCTTATACATCTCTGCGTTCTCAATCTTAAAAACACTTTCTTCTGAAGAGGGCCAGTGGTGCTCAGGGCAGAGTCATTGGATTTTGGGAGGAGAGGGAGATAAGGGACGTGACCATTCAGCTGCATAAATGAATACATTACAGCCAGGGTTTCTTTCCAGGACCCAGTTTCCAATTTGGATGTGGTTCCAAGTTGGTAAAATACCAGGATTCATAATCATAATCTAGTAACCCTAATTAATCTCTTTCTATTTCCTCTACCAGCAAAATCATGTTTGCAGAAATTCAGCTAGTTCTCTAGCGAAATAACCAATATGCAATGTATTGTTTTTAATTCTTTAAAAGAATGATGATCAGACTACACAGTGAGAGATGCCTCAGTTGAACAGACATGCGCCGTTTCTTATAACTTTGGCTCCACCAGCTTGATAGCCAGCAAACTATCTTTTCTGACATTGTGAAAAGACACCATTGTCCTGTAGTCTGAATGCTGCATTAGAGAAAGTAATGAGTGTTCACTGCCTGTACAGTTTGGTACCTTGTGCACTCAATCAATTTATCCTGCAAGAGAAAAGGTTATCACAGTAATCACACCAACAAAACAGATCCTTAGTACATCAGATCTTGCATTTTGGAAAACACGTTCTTGCATACAGATGTGTTTCTTATGTGTATCCAGTTCCTGTCTCAAAAACACCCCTGGAGCTCTTTGTTGATTACATTGTCCTGCTTTAGTGAAGAGAGCGGGGAGACACTAAGCTAATAAAACATCACTGGGGACAAGAAACACTCCAAATGACAGAGCAAAGGATGCCCCTGCATTTCTTAATCCTTATTTATGCAGGGAGGGTTGACAAAGCACTTGACCTGCTTTATATTCAAACACTTGCACACATTCAGACAGCTAGGATCTTCCCAGTACAGTTCCTTTTTGAAGAATAGCTTTGGTCTTTATTGACCAGAAGAACATTTTTACATATATTAAAGGAATAGTTTGACATCTTGGGAAATATGCTAATCGAATAAAATGCTATTAACTGGACCCCTAAGACTCCAATTAACGCACTATATAGTATTTTGTTGTATGTTATACTTGTTTAGTCTGTGAAAAACCAGAAGTGTAAAAACAACAAGTTTCTAATTAATGGGGACCATGTGCGTAACTATTTTTTTGGTCAGATGGAATAACGACATTTTACAGATGAACCTTTTACAATAGCATTAAAAATGCTGTCAGTACCGACTATCCCATTTCTGACTTAATACATGTTTTGGTTTTCCAGGAATGTCAGGCTTGTGCTTCTTTTTATTTTCCTGTAATTAAGTATCTTAATATAACTAATGGAGACACATACTGTGTATCTTGGTGTAAATCAGTGTTTAGAGTGAACTTAAAATTGGTTTAGAGATTGTACCTAAATTTTATCCAGATATGAGAAACATGAAATGTCAAGCATAAATGTGGTCTATCTGTCTCTGAGACAAGGGGGTGAAAGGGTTAATCTGGAATAATCCATCATTCACTTAAAGGGGTTGCCAGGTCTGTGATTAAGAGGACGAGAGGACTGGCAGGGTGCAGACAGCCCCATTTACTGCCTGAGCTAACAGTGGTAAGGAACATTAGGAAAACACAACTGAAATAGCCATGAAAAAACAAACTACACAAAAAATGGAAAGCAAAAAAATCAGGAAAGAAATACAAAACATTTGAGCCATCTAAATTTGGCATCTATCTCCTTTGACACCATGACGGCTCATGAAAGATACTTGAGTGACACTCAGCAGACCTCCATAAATGGTTGTTTGCACAAACACACACAAACACACGCAACTTCCTCCAGTAAGCACAGACTGTCTGTGATGAGGAAGACATATCCCAGCATGCAGTGGGACCCTCTTGGGGAGCAGTTGGCGTCATTTATAATTAAGTGGCGATGACTTATGAAAATAAATAAGTTATATTCAGTTACACATGGATGTGCGCAGCGCGGCCAGGCGAGATGACATTTACTAGGCTGTCTACAGTAATGAATACTCTATTATGGTTGGGGGGGCTGGAGAGTGTGGGAGAAGAGGGAGTGCGAGGCAAAACGGAAGATTCTGGTGGATAAAGGGAGCTGAAGGGGACATTAAACTGAGACTAAATTCTTTCTGTCTCATTAGCACAAACAAACACTTTCCCTCAGCATCCTTCTCTACATTCACGTTTACCTTTTTAACGTCCAATAATCTTTTTTTTAATTTAACACTGAACCAAAAGGACTACATGTAATGCAAAAGAGGACAAACTGATTATGAGGAACTCTGCACATTCACTGAAACTGTTGGTCTATTGTAGTTCACTGCTGTGGTGTACATCACATTTACTGCATTTGATTGAATCTCACTCTTATCAACCTTTTTTTCAAGGAGTACAGATGGCTGTTTTACATGCTCTAGTAATACATACACTACCTAGACAAAGTTAGCAGTAACCGGTAAGAAAAGCAACCAGAGTTGGTGCTCTGCTTCTACTTCTAATAAACTAATTATCTTCAAATTCTTCTTTTTGCTAGATTGCTCTGTGCCTGTCAGCTTGTTCCTCTAGAGTTCCTCTTCCTTCTCATAGCACATACTTCACAAATGCAGCTTTATACTTTTGGAAACTTTAAACTTAGAAAACTCTGTTTTAGAAATTGCAGCTGAAGCTTCATCCATGAAAAAATTAAGGAGGAGGAAGATTGTTCTTACCCTACAATTAATGTCTAGTACCACCATCAAAATCCAGAAACAATGACAGTAAAACTATTCTAAGTATGGAAATTCTTTTCAAATCACTACAGGACAAAAGCTAAATGTTAGCTGAACAACCAAATTGGTCATTACACCCACACTGTCTGTTGTTTATTGTTGACTTTTTTTCTTTTTTTTTATAAGCATGTTGTACCACAACACTGTTTGATCGCACATGACAAACAACCAGACAGTTTTCATTTTTAAGCAGAAAAAACAGTACAGTACTTCAACAGTGAAAGTTTCTTCTACAATAGTTTGAGTTGATTAAAATACAGTAAGTATAAGACAGAATACAGGTCAGACAGTACAGCAGTCTAGACTGTGTTGAGACATGCCTGCCTCATTATACCAACACCATTGTCTCATTATTGTCATTGATTCTTCTCCGTTCATTAGGTTGCAGTGAACCGTCACCGCAAGATATCCATAACGACTGATGAGAAATGCATCAAGTGTGAGAAACTACCTGTTTCCTCTTCCCAGTTCAAACATATCTAAAGACAGTCTGGTTATTCAAGGTTAACAAAGTACAGCCCAAATTCTTCACTTCATAAGAAAATCAAAACACGCTGA
>JAOXYL010000086.1:12080152-12102503 GCA_028564955.1 Terapon puta | reverse complement strand
AAAGACAGTCTGGTTATTCAAGGTTAACAAAGTACAGCCCAAATTCTTCACTTCATAAGAAAATCAAAACACGCTGATGAAAATAAATTTGCACCAATCTTTCCCAGCATAACCAGTCACCTACTGTTAAAAATGTTGAACCTCTACTGAAGCTATTTTATTTCAGCTGCCTTGCTTATGAGCCCTGCTGTGTTTGTAATTCACATATCCTATCAGGATTGTTTTTCCAACGCAGTTTGAGAATCACGCTTGATTCCCTCTGATTAAAATCCCACTTCTGAAACCTCTAATCCAGGGAAGTACAGTAAGTGGTGTCATGACCCAAAAGCTCCAAAGCAGGTTTGAGTTACAATGGACTGTAAAGTACACAAACTATCACCCACTAGTATTACCATTCCTCAGGCTATTTGTATATTACCACTATTTCTGATAATATATTTCACACATTTGTCCAAAGACAGGATGTAAAAACAGTTAAAAATCTAAAAATGAAAAATCTAAATGAAAATAAATTACAGACATCATATGGCTAACACTTCAACTGAAATCTCAGAGACATGCATCTAAAAGACTGGACAAATAAAATCAGGGATTCTACGGGTTTTTCGGGGATATCATTGCACATGGAAAAAGTGTTTGGTTTGCAATTTTTTGACAATCATAACAACGCTGTTATATTTATTACATACCAGGAAAAACACCAGTTGGACAACTTGTCATTGGTGATGTAAAAAATGTTGCCTGAGAGTAGTGCCAGACCAAAGGGTGTCTGATCTTAACCTGAACGTTTTATCATGCGTACAGTGACTATTTTAAGACAGACTCAGACAAATCACACACAGTTTGTCATGCTCAGCTCTACGTTGTCAGACTTGGCTGAATTATCATTAACGTTAGGGATACACTTTTTGTTAGTGTTTTATGTTGGCATTGATCTCAAAGTACCATTGGGGCTTATGAGGACTGGACAATTTAAGGGGTTTGACTTTCTTATGGTGCCAGATGAGATTTTCAGAAATAAACAAGTGTACATTCTCTGGGACCACAAACATCTGTACCAAATATCATGACAATCTATCCAAAAGTTGTAGGTTGATAGCTTTGGACCAGCAGACCGACAGACTACCTGTCACTGCCGTCTCTAGAGCCTCAATGATATCATGGCTAAAAACAGGATAATGTGCCTTAATTCTTTAAACTAATAAAGTGACACATATACCAGCCAACATGTCTCAGGGGTTGTCAACCAATGGGGTTTCAAGAGGGTCTTGGGACAGCAGTGAGCTCCCCCAGGCAACAAATCTATTGCACATTACTATTAAGATAAATCAGATCATGTTTCCCAAACTAGGCCATTTGAGTGGGACAGACTCTACTAGTTGTGTCTGACCTGAGACTAATAATCATGTCACATGACAGAACTGCATTCTGGGTATACTTGCTATCATCTATTGAACTCGTACTAGCCCTGAGGAAAAATAGGTGGTTTAGGTAAAATTTTAAAGGAAAGATAAGACATTTCCAGTCACTTCCTCCCTTAGGCTTAGTGTTTTATGTTAAATGTATTGGTCTAGTTGTCATAAATGTTCATAAAATTAATTTTTGTACTTAAAGTTGTAGTTCTTTGTAATCAGTCCTATTAATTACAATACATTTTAATCAAGTTAGAGGCAAATAATTTGATGAACACCAAGAAGTAGAGTGCCTAATTTAATGAAAAGAATGCACTGTGTGAAATTAATGAATGAAGATCCAAGATATGCACTTCAGGGTTAAAGCAAATGAAATAAGTTAAATTTGGCAGATTTTGCTATGCTGATTTGACATTAGATCTCAGTAAGGTCAGCAATACCAAAGCTAAGGAAAAAAAAGGACTGTCACATAAGGTTATATAAGCAAAAGCCAATGTATTGGTGAGAGTATCAACTAGGTTTCAGGTTATAAAGACCACAACATACTCCTCTAATAATATGATTTGACATCAGAGGCCTGGAAACTTAGTCACAATATTCCAGACTGAGGACATCCAGGTAACATAACCTGGTTTCTCAAAACTGGGTTAATATATTTGAAAGTCAGGTTTCTGGAACCGGAATATAATGTTTACATGCACAAATCATAGCCATTATGCTCCTTCTTATAAAGTACTATGTAATTTCTGATTGGATAATGGCTGAAACACCTCAAGTCTTTTCCTTTGAGTATTATTTGATTGAAGGATATACCATATCAACTTGGTATTGTTCAAACATCTCAGGTTAAGGACCTCCCAGCTTCAGGTTCCTTGTACAGTCAACTGACCGATTGTTTTGTATTACAAATAAAATAAACTGAAAAGTACTGAGAGGTTGAATCAGGAAACTACAGAATAAATAAATTAAAGAGCGCATCTGCAGTAGTCATGACTGTATGGCCGCAACGCCATCACTCATGTCCTGTTTTATGAACCCCTGGGAGGCCAATCAAATCTCTTCCTTCCGCTCTGAAAATCTACCCTGCAATCAGAGGCCAGAGGCAGCCAATGACAAATCATCTCCTGCATCTGGAGGCTGTCTCTGTCTCCTAAAGACACTGAGGGATTTGTCTCCATCTTCTCCTTTATGCCAGGATGACAAGTTGTCATTTGAGGCTAGCAGGTGGCCCTTTGTCTGAGATGATCTATTGATTTTCTTCTCTCCTCCTCTGGCTTGACTTTTCATTCTCCCACTCGTCACTGTTGTTCTCCCCCAATCATCGCCTCGAGAGAAGGTGGGCCGAACAGCTGCAGCCAGCAAAGAGGTAAAAAAAACCCCAAAAACAACAACAAAAACGCAAGGAAAGAAAGGTGGATGAGAAGACAGAGTACTACTTTTGACTGGCTTCTAGATTGTCTATGCTTAATCCCTGAAGCGAAAGTGTTCTAAAAAATCTGAATTGTACACAACTTCTTGGCTGGTGTTCTTTTCTGTTAGAAATCTACTGGGGATATCCAAGTACAAACAGAAACACTGCCCCATAGCAGATACGGGACACGGAAGCACGAACACCTTAAGAGTGCAACAAGACTGACAGTCTGAAAATTATAATATACGTAAAGGTTGTGGTTTTGGTTAAAATAAACCAACACTAGCAATGACATCATGAATGAACATGTTGGTTGAATGTGGGGCACAAACAGCAAACACCAGTGTGAAAAACAGACACTCTGAGTACCCAACCATCCACTTTGGCTTCCTCCTTGAGAACATTTGTGGCATTATGACAACTAAACATTAACTCCACCTTTGCCTTCAAACATTAATCATTCGCAAATCAACTTGCTTGACAGAAAACAAATACATCTGTTGAGCGACCATAAGAACACCGTCACACCATCTTTTGAGTACCAAAGGACTCCTGGAATCAGGCATTAAAAACTACAATGAAAGTTTCTGCCTGAACTTTCATAAAAAAAATAACCTATTTATCTATTCAATCCAACATTGTCTCATCGTGATGTATATTTTTTTGGTTTGATGCATATTTCCCAGAAAAAAATTAGATCATCTAGAACTTGTTGATCCCCTGATTTTATCCAGTGCCAAGGTTGATATTAGTGTAAAAGTGAAATATCTTGACACTAATACAGGATTGGCATGAAATTTGACACAGATATTCATGTTTCCCTCAAGAGAAGGGATTGTAAAAGGTTCATGACTCTCTTCCACAGCCATCACATCTAAATATATATTTTTTTATTTTAGGTACTTTGGTAAATGACTAAATATTTTCATTAGCCTCAACTAAACCTTGTGTTTCATGTTAATTACAAAATGTAGCATAAACTAAGATGGTGAACATTATGAACATTATACTTGCATGACTATAGGCTTGCTTGTTTAAATGTTTTTTATGTATTGGCACCAATCCACATATAAACTTAAAATCTGTTCATTGTTTTGGGGTTTTTTTGCTATCTTTTAAAGACAAATGTTTTATTTGGATATCTCTTGTAGAAAAAAAAACACCTTCAGTAGAGGATGAAAACTATTTATTAATATCTCCACAAATGGAGAGTCAACAATCTATTTGTCTCATCTTAACAACACTAACACTCTGCTGACCCGTGACTGCACACCATCATCCAGCTCCAACCCCTTCATCAAGTTTGCGGATGATGCAACTGTGGTTGGTCTCATCAACAATGGCGATGATATATTCTACAGGAGCGAGGTGAGCAGGCTGGCCTTGTGGTGCAAGGACAACAATCTCCACCTGAATGTGGAGAAGACAAAGGAGATCACTGTGGACTTTAGGAGAGTGCACTCCCAGCATGCTTCTCTGACCATCAACGGTGCTGCAGTGGAGAGGGTGAGCAGCACTAAGTTCCTCGGTGTCCACAACACCACATCACTGGCCAAAAAAGCTCACCAGCACCTGTACTTCTCTCTTCTGGACACTTACCTCACCTGCCACACCCACAAAGCCACCAGGATTGCAGGTGACCCCACCCATCCCACAACCTCTTCTGTCTGCTTCCGTCGGGGAGGAGACTCCAGAGTCTCCGGGCCAAGACAACCAGGCTCAAGGACAGCTTCGTCACCAGGCTGTCAGGAAACTCAACTCCCTCCCTGCTCTGCCTCCACCCACCCTCCTGCCCCATCCTTGCACACCCCACTTTCTCTCCTATACGCGCTACTACCTCACAATATGGACATTATCCATTCACCCACCGTGCCTTGGAAATACTGTGCAATACTGTGCGTCTGTTTATTTTATTTATGTCTTCATGTTAAATTATTTTACATTTTACTTGTTCCTTGTTATTACCAGTCAATTTTTTATTGCACTCTACTGTAATTTCATCTGACATATATAGTGCACTTGACAATGAAGTTGACTTTGACTTTGAACACTAACTCCTCTAGACTTACGATAAAATCCTAAATCTAGTCACATAAAAGTCATGGTGTGATGATCACTTCTCAAGCATCGACAGATATTCATTCATGGATTAGGTCTTACCTGGAGGTCCGTGTAGTTTGGCTTTCTTCACTGGAAGAGAAAATGAAAAAACACAGATTAGTCACATATATACATGTGTCCATTTGATTTCTCTTGTTTGTCTTCTGGCATTTTGTTGTTGCTGTGTCAGTCTTTTCCTTGATTCAATTTTAATGTCCCTTGTGTTGTTTTTGTTTACAGGGGTAGGATGGTTTCTGTACCCTCAGGAATGTATTCTTCTCTGACCTGAACTCATGCTGCTTCTCAACTTCTCAGGTCAGGTAGGTACAAGAACAAAGAATATATTATGTAAAATGTATGAGACATAATTTTCCTTTTGTGACAAAAAGAGGCTGACACTTCACTGTCAGAATTTAAAATGAACTTGAAACTTCTAGGCAACAAAAATTAGATAGATGCAGAACAATATGGTACATCAAAGCATCTAATTTTAAAACATTGGCTGACTCCAAGGTGTTCAATGAATCAATTTGCAAAAACTGTTAACAATGTTTTTAGACAGGATTATACAAGACACTGAACCTTTTATATTTAATATACATGATTATTGTAACGGTGAACATCCCGCTGGGGATGGCAGAGTCATAGAACAGTGCCGGATAATGTAAACGGCTAGAGCCAGCAGAAAGTCTTGTGTCTGTTGCATGATTCCCTATATGGACAATGTATATGAATCGGACCAAGAAAGGTAACATCAAGTGTATGAGGCCCTGTAAGACGGTTGTGGCCCAATATGGACATGAGACTATAGCGAGGAATCTCGACCATTACCTAAGGGAGACGTATGTGAGACTGGTAAGCCCCAGGATAGCACGGGAGAGGTATATAAGACCACAAAGCTCCTGTCTCTTCATGTTCATCGTCCTTTGGACTGTGTACATCATTGTCGTGTCAATAAACTTCGCCGTGTTAAACTCAGCAACGATTGGCTCATCTCTTTATCTCAACGAAGCTCATCATCAGAACAACCTCCCCGTAACAATTATTTTAGGGTCACTTTTGCTTCTTAGGTAGGCCCATTCTTAAAATATAAAAGCATCATGTTATGGTAATGAATGTAGTCAAAATACATTCAGTGCGAACACAACAAACACAATGAAATGCATTGTGCAAAGATAATAAACACAGTATGCTTAACACATAAATATTAATATTATTAGTGCTAATATTGTGACACATTAGTCATGGGAGATTGTTAATAGTTCATCCAGTGGGTGGGCAAATGCATTTATTATGACAGTGAATCAGGACTATTTCAATAACAGTGTGGTTTTCTAACCTAAAGGCCACTTTATTGCAGTATATATGGTCAAATCAGAACATCAGAAAATGTCTTACACCAAATGCAAAGGCATTGTAAATATCTTTAGATAACAAGGTAATCAACAATTTAAGCACCAGAAGTGCTATTCTTTTATCGTGGCATTAAACGAAATGTCTCTGTGTAACATGAAACTGTTCACACCGTTGTCCACATGTTTGTTCTATAACTGAATCCTGTGATTAAGCCAAATTGCAGCCAGATATTCATCTCAACATTTAGTGAAGACAAAAGCAGAGGAAAGAGAGGTGTGCATTTTACGCTTACATTCAGTGGTGGATAGTGGCACAACTCGAATGAGTGTTGTGTTGTTTCTTTCTGTCCCACAGTAGTCAGAAATCACTGACAAATTGCATTGCCAGTAACAGGTATAACTAATTCAATTATTGATTACTGCATTGCACTACAAGAAGTGCAGGACCAGCCCTCATTAATGTTGACAGTTCCACCTACTGCTGTCTGCTGTGAGAACGGTTTGTGAATCTGAATTATCTGAAAGCAATACAGATACAAGAGTGTATTAAAGCTGGCAAAGGCCATGACGATTCAGGTGAGCAAGAGTTATTTAGATATCATAATATTTTAACAGTTTTTTAAAAAGGCGTCATTATTATGTATTAAAATGTCATGTACTGCATTTTCTTTGTTTGACATCTGTATTATTTTAAATAGCTCTTTATCTCAAGGCTGTTTTGTGTAAAACTGTAATGGGAATCCCAGTACTGAAGATCAATACATATATTATTTCATCTCATCTTATTTAATAAAAGCAGAAGAGACACGGTTTGGGCTGCCACACACCTATCGGCTATAAGCCCACAAGCAATGTGGCAAAAGAAAAGTTGTAATGACATGACATGCCACAGCCCACTTGATGTTGGAACAGCCCATCTGATTCGGCTTTACACAGCCCCAAATAAAGCCGATAAATGAGATATTCAGTGTTAGATTTATCACTATGGATTTTTGTTACCAAGCCCTCAAAATGACAATGCAGTTCAGGATTACAAATCTTCTGAAAGGGACACGATCACACGAGATGACTGAATTCACAATCACAATCAGCAAGGGTAGGGGGGGTCAGCTAACACAGCAGGTCATGCACAGCACACGTACTACAGTGCTGTTGCTGGTTCTGACACCTCTTAAGACCCTTTTTGGTGTCAGGCCCACATCTTTTGCTTAGCCTGTACCAAGAAAAGCCTGATACCTGAGTTTATGTTGGGAAAATGGGGCTGGTCCGGACAGAAATATTCCCAGCCTCGCCCTGTGTACAATATGACTGCTGTTTCTATGAAATGACATAACTGTACAGAAATGTGCAATGTCACTGTGCAGATATGATTTGAATTTCTGAGCTTGGTTCGTGACCTCATGGTGATGATGTCACTTCAGATCAAAGGCAGGAATGTTTACTTTGTTTCCCTAAGATGATGTCACCACTTCAGAAATAAAAGCTCATAAACAGAGGTGGAAGACAAGATCATATCAGAGCTGATGATGGTCACTTCACAGACAGTGAGTTGAGCTGCTGATCACCAGAGTTCCCACTCTGAGATCAAACACGTGCAACATCCAGCCTCAGGAAAGCTGACCTTGACTCGGTCCAACACCCCTCTGTCCTTGTGGCACCGGAGAATGTTGAACCCCAAATGGTCACAACATGTGTCAGACTTGGAGTGTGATCAAACCACTACAGATTGAGGATCGGCTTGGTGCATGCACCACTCTACTGTTAACCTGAGATCTCCTCCTGCACCAAAAGCCTGATACTCAAGTGCGTATATTGGGGAAAATGGGGCTGGTCAAGATGAAATTTGTTTCCATCCAGCCCTGATTTCTACAAATTTTTGTTTGTTGGGAAAAGATTGACTTTTTTAGCCTTTTTCATTTGTGTAATGCAAATTATTATGAAACGTTGGTGAAAAAAAAAAGTTGAGTTTTACTACAAAAATTCTATGAGCTTAATAATGTAACTAATTTGTTTTATTTTAGGATTACATTTGGAGTCTTTGTTGTGGAAACGGTTAATGGGCAAACAATCCACAATACTGTGAAAACTAAGTGAAACTTAGGGAATCTTTAAAGAAATACTTCAGACGGAAGCAGTGAGATCACACACACAATGCCACACCGATAATCCTGAAATGCCAGTGTGTGCTGGACTTTAGGCTAAAAAGAGAGACACTTACATTGATCAATGCAATTAAGCCCCCAGGAGATGTGTTATAGTCATTTTATGCAGGGGTATACAAGTTTATTGTCTTTTTAAGGTAATTTAGTTATTTAAATTAGGTTTAAATGTATATTCCCAGTAAGAGAGATCAATACGTTTATTCAATAATAGCCTAAAAGTGTGAAACGGACAGAGAAGACTTTGCAGAGAGAGCAAGACAGAGAGACAGAGAGAGAGAGAGAGAGAGAGAGAGAGAGATCGTTAACAGGTCATTTGTCTTGGGCTGTCAGCACAGCTTGCCTTGTGTGTCACTCGTGCCAGTTTGGCGGAGGCTCACAGGAAGCCCAGTGGCCTCGTTGGTTGAGTGCCAACTGGGCTCAAACAATACCTGTGTGAATGGCCTGACACTGTGAGAGAGCCACACAATGATGCCTCAGAAAGTCGCTATCACTATCTCATACAGAACGTTTTTTTCCAACTTTGTGGCTGCTCTTTGCTGTCTAAAAACATCTGCATCACTGGTATTACAGCCTTGTCTGAGGTAGCTATATAGCTGGTTATATGAAGTATAATTGTTTGTCATCTGCATGACAATTTGACATCATGCTGACTGATTATGTTTCCCTGGAGAACATATAAATGCAAAAAGGACAGGGCCCAGATATACCAATGTCTGTGACACGAATCACCTGTCTGACGGACACCATGGGGCTGCCTGAACCGCGGATTTGAACCCAGAACCTTCTTGCTGCGAGGCAGCAGTGCTAACCACTACACCACCGTTTCTCATTTCGCAAGTCTATGCAATCATAAGTGTGATCTGGGCAGGCAGACATGGATTTGGTGATTGAAGTACACAACAGAGGTCAGTCCCAAATGATTCTAGATATTGCTGCACATACATTTTAATGGCATAATAATGTTTCTGATTTTATCTCAAAAATAGCAGTCTAGGTCCAGTGTTTCAAAGCTGTTCATGAAACAAGAGATGCAAAAAATGAATGAGCAGTGCCAGAGCCTGTTTGAAAATCCCTCACACTTAACACTGTATAGAGCACATAGCATAGTGACTTAGCAACATAGACTGTGGAGAAGACACTTACTCTACATTAATATCTGATGGGTTCCCAGAGAGGAGCTGTGTAAGGACACTGATCTGTTTGAGGTTGGTCACTGTTGGGCAAATGGGCAATTTAGTATAAATTTGCAGCATGACTTTGTTTACTAAAGGGTGGTAATTTTTTAAATATGTAGAGACTAGGGTTAGACTTTAGGCATGACTTACAAGCCCCATGAGGTGTTTTTTTTTATGCCTAAGCAGTACAAACTTATGACATCCATTATGACCTATCACTGTACAAATGGTCAAGAAAGAAGACTACTCCTGCTGCCGCCAAGGCAGAATCTAAACTGCAGTTTTCTGTTCATGTCAGGTCAACAAATACAATTTGATTCTCTACAGGAATGAGGAAAGACAGGAATGAGTTTCACCATTAACATGACATGCTAAGTTACATCAATCATAACTTTTAAGCCAATTGTTGAACTTCAGGTACTGCAAAAGCAAAGTGCTGTTTTCGACAGTAATACATTTCCAAACCACTGCAGACAATGTAAATTATTTGGCTATCACTTCCTCCTTTGTTTGAGTGATAATCAGATTACTGCTGCTGAAGGAGAACGCTTCTTAGTGCCTTTTATCACTGAACCGGCATTAAACTACACCATTTATGTATTTTAATAAGTGTAAGTCAGTCAAATAGCTGGCCTAGAGATGCCAGCTGTCAAGGCTCACACCCCACTCAGATAAAAATGCACCACACTACATATTTTGAGCATCATGCTGGTCATACTGGTCACACATTTGCAAGCCGCACATTCTTTATTGAAGTCATAATAACCCACATGCAACTAAAAGGCATTTTTTGGTGTCTTTGGGTGCCGACTTCTGTCTACACTTGGTCAAACTGAGCAGAAACTTCACACATTTAATGGATGACAATGATGTACAATGGTGATAAAGACATCACGTAAAACAGGAGAACTGACAGGTAAAAGTAAGTCGTATAATTCATACTGGTCATATACTGAAACCTACAACTCTGGAAGTCCTGCAAGAGTCCTGTTTCAGATCACGTTTCTAGCATTTGGAGGTTCTGTGAACAGGCCAGTTGTTTTTAGTTCCTTCACCTGTTTGGCCATTAATGGACATATTGGATTGAAACCTCCAAATGTCAGACATAAATGTGAGAAAACTTTTAAAAGAATACCCCTGGTCAGTTTTTCTCTAGAGGGATCTTAAGGATCTTGTGAGTGCTGGTTACTCCTGATGTATGAAATACCGTCTCTTGGTACAAGTAGTCTTAGTACAAGCCTAAAGAATGACTGGATCATCTGATGAACAACAACTACAGTGTAGAGTCTTGTGTAAAGGGTCCACCATTCATATACATCATGTTTAGTTGTGATTAGATGTGATTTAGCTGAGACTAAAGTCAATTTCACATTTATTGTTCATATTATTACATTGTTCAAGAGCTATTCTTTCTATGAAATATCCATCAGTTCAGATAAGGACTCTGAGATGACTGATTATAGGAAAATTGAGCTGTGTCTTCAGAAGAGAACTGTATGTACAGAGCCTGGCACAGGAAGTACTTTATAGTTCATGTCTGCAGCTGTACTTTAGGTGTATTTTATGTCCATGGGGGTGAAACACATGCATTCACATACCATTGTAAATAAATTGCAAACTAAACAAACTGAACCATCAACAGCACATATGTATGTTCATTCATGATATTCATTTTGGTGGCCCATAGAAATACTCCAATATTGCATCCACTTGAAAATACTTTATTTAGCACTTTTCCTTTTAAAAGGTATTCCTATGCAGTTTTAAAAATGGCTTAACTTGGCTGGTGAATGCAATCACGTTTTGTGACCAACTCTATGTTGTCAGACTGGTTGACCAAAAATAAATGACAAATCCATAGGAAACAGCACTACATACATGAATATTACCAATAGGTTTGCCTAATGTTTTTCTTTTGTTGTTTGTCACATTTTATTGTGTTAACTTACTTGAGAGTTTACTTATGAATGAAATGTGCTTTCTTAATCAAACTGCCCTATTCAATATATTTGGTTGTGAAAATGCATCCTAAAAAAACACTGTCAAATATCAAATCAGTTGTTAGTGCATTTCTATAATGAAACACAACAAACTGAAGTGATTCTGTAACAGGAAATAACAGAAAGGTCAGTGTCACATTTCAGCAGTAGCAGAGGTCAGCATCCCTCTGGGCCACAGGAACACCAGGCCTGATCAGAGGCAGTAAAGCAGGCCAGAAATCAGGCACGTGTCTCTCAGAGTGATTGTACGAGAGGATGCGTGCTGCTGGTGAGCAAGCGTTTGGCTGGTGGGATAATCTCTCCGAGCTAATGCTTTAAGCAGGGCTGAAATCTACCAGACTGTATCGTGCTGTGGATGAATAAAAAAGCGAATGGGACCTGAGGGGAAACAAAAGAAATACTTTTTGAATAGCAAGAAGTAAGAGCAGCTAACTTTGACTTTATGGATCATCCAATGCTTTTTGGAGTGCTTTGAGATTATTGTGGAAAGTCATGGTGCCTATTTGGGGAAAAAAAGGTGGACAACACTGATGCTCATGTGATGAATCATGGATCAGATTAAATCTGCTGCTGCAGAGCTGTACTGTATGAGAATTATTACGTCATACACATATGTCATTTCTCTGTATGCTACGGATGGCCAAACATAAATGTTTTTTTTTTACGAAAGAATTATGTGTTAGCACAATTAAGGTTGTTTCTATTTACAATACAGTAAGTGGTGTAGCTGACTTCACTTGGTGATGGCAGGTTTTACCAATTTAATACAAATGTATAATCATATTTGACATGGTTTAAATATTTAGATTTTGACAATAGTCAAACAACAAGTTAGGAGGAGACTCTGCAATGAGCAATCACTCTCACACACATAAATTTTCCAAGGTGTTTCTCCTCAGTGAAAAAATGTTTAAAAGGACATTTCTGACTTATTACAACTTTTGTTTTATTTTCTACATCTGTCTGTCATAATAACACTGAACTCACCAAAGTTTAGCATGTCATGAAATACAGGTACCAGAAATGACTACTAATACTGAACTGAACTTTGTGATGACTACAAAATCCCAGTGGCACAGGACTAGAGGAACTGAGGATATCTATATACAGGATCCAGAATTTTGTGCTGTACCTCAGGCCATATGGACCTGTATATTCTGTTTCTGTATATTCTGTACATAAGATATCAATTTTTAAGCCATAAAACATGTATCATTGCACTCCATTCAGTTGCAAACTCCATAGTCCACACTTGTGTGTCTGTTTATGTTATGTCTGTAATGAACAAGAAGGTTCTGTAAAAACTGGAGCCAAATTCCTTGTATGTGCACACATACCTGGAAAATAAATCTGATTCTGATTCTGATTGTGACCTGAGCTAATTAGGGAAAGTTATGATAAGGCCACTGGGAGTCTGATATGTTCACTGTAAAGCACTTCTTATATGCTATGACTCCACAAATCAGTTCTGCTCATTGAAGCTAACTACTTTTATGTATTTTGCATTTCAGAATACTATATAGTATAGTATTTCAGGATAGTATATTGAGCAAATTGTGTTCTGTGTTCTCTTTTACTTCCTCATTGAACTTATTCGAGTTGCAGGAGTGCAAAACAGAAAACAGTGAATGCATTTGTCTGCAACCCCTGTCCAAACTCTCCACAAGGCTAACAGCCGTCAATATAGGCTGTAATTTTAGCATGACTTTGAAGAAGTAATCACAGTTGACAATATTACGAGGCCAAAATGATTATATGTCATTTCCACTGTACACCGATGACATTCTTCTCTTCATGAGATTGAAGCCCCGACTGCAGATACTTAATCACTGCTCTGGTGGTTTGATCTCTTTGAAGTGACATGTGAAAGTACTGCTTTGAAGCTCAGGGGTGGAAATAACCTCTTAGTGGTGAATTAAAGAGATTTTTGAGCATCTGAAGCCTCATGTCAATGCAGTGAGATGACTCCCCAGCTTGTTCAGTGGGAGTCCACCTAGCTGAAGCTGGGACAACACACAGTGAGAGTCCTGGGAGTGGTCCAAGACTTTTAGTATGTCTCTGTCATGACAAAGGTAATCACATTTTTCCTTCTCCCATCTTTGTATCTGCAGTTATTCTCTACCTAAGTTTAGTCATGAAACCTTATGGTTACATTTGACAAAAAAGACAAAATAGAATTTTCGATAGATAGATTAAATGGATTTTCGAGATGGCAAATGGTGGCAAAACCCGTGCTAAGTTTAAAAACATGACACTGCTGAAGTGTCCTTGAGCAAGTAATTCAAAGTGAAAAAGAGAATTTCCCTTTAGGCATTAACAAACTAAACCTTTACTTATTAAGCAACACCTTAGTCCGTTGTTGTATGCTCATTCATTTCTCACAGGTCTACAAATTCCTTTAAAAATCTGCTGAACCAGAGCAGCAGATCAGAGGTGCTCAGCAGGCACACAGGCGTGGACAAGACCGGTGTCATTACAAGAAGCCAGACGGTGGATCTATTTTTAGGTGCAGTCCTTCGACTCACGGTGGGTTTGAGTGTGTGGAGGTTGGCAACCTGGTGGCCATGTCATTAACACCCTCTCACTTCCATTAAATGACAGCCCCTGCAGACCTCGCCAAGCCGACCTAATAAATGTGTGTGTATTTGTGTGTGTGTGAGTGTGTGTTGGACAATATAAACTGACTGAGGTGTATTTGAGCATCTCATTCATCTATGCTATGGTCCATCCTTCGAACATCACACTAAAATAATTTGCCATGCTTCTACGTTATGCACTTGTGGTTATTATGCACATTATCTTCACTTGTGATTTTTCGTGAAAGTTGCCTCCAAATTGCAGGTCGTAATACTGCCAATACTGGAGGCTTTCATCAGTGATTTTGACTTACCAGACATTAATTTAAAGTAAAATCTTTGAGGTAATTTCTTTAAGGTCATAAAATGTACATATTAAGAGCCAACAGGCTTACCTTCCTGATGGTTATCCTGCATCTTGTGCTTACAGGTGAATACAATATACAGTGGTATGTATACGTCACAGCATAGTCACAAATTAATAGAGATTTCTCTCCCTGCTGTGTCGCTACTTACTACTGTAATGAGCCAATTAGGGACACCTCAAGAGGTCCAACAGAGATCCACTAGGAGGGGGTTCAGGGATGGGGCTTCATTGATGATGACATGACTACAGGCAGACACATGGACACACACACCATCATTTCTGAAGTCTTTATCTTAACCCTCCTCTCTGTGTGTCTACTCACTATGAAACAACTGTTATATTATGCTTACATTGCATTACATTTAGCATAACCAGAATCACTTAGTCTCTATCAGGCTAAAGAGCAATGAACTGCAGTTAATCTGTACAGTACGATATCTTTAGTTTGACACAGCAAATGAATGAACTACTTTGATAATCATACTCATTTTCTTAGTAATAATACCAAAGGGTCACATATTTGGACCTGGAGCCTGAGGCTTTCAAAAATGTGTTACGCTGTCTTCCATCATTTCTGAACACATTCATTCACCCAAAGTAATCTGTAAATTAACTGGTAGTGGAAACAATTCTTAGTTAGACCATTGCAAAACAGTAAAATAAGACAACAGTCCTCCAAGTTTAAATTTCAATTCAGGAATCATACTGATAATAAGTGTCATCGTCGGAAAAGTCGTCCACAGAATATGACAGTCAAAATCTTTAACCCTACCCATTTGAAGTTATATAAAGTTAGTGAGCTTTATCTTTCATAACCCAGGTTCATCCATCCATCAATCATTGGGGTGCTGGAAACTATCACAGTTGTAAGTGGATAAAAGGTGGGGTACATCCTTGACTGGTTAAACGTCAGTCAAAGGGCTGACATATGGAGGCAGATAACCATTTACATTCACATCTAAGTTCCATGAATCCCCAATTAAGATATTTTTACATTGAGAAAGCCGGAGTACCCAGAGAAAACCTACAGTCGACTGCTGGGTTCTAACTCCCTTCCTGTGCAGAGGCCATGCCATCCAATCCAGGTACAATTCAAGTATGATATAGAAGCTGAATCTATTATATATTGGCTTAATATTGGTTATAATATATACTGATTTGAATGTATTCAATCTAGACAGCTCAGTTACTGACAGATAAAATTAACTGTAAATGACCCATGTGTACAAAACAGCATGCTATAAAAATTATACATTATAAACAATGTCACACTGTTAGACATGATAATGGAATACTAATAAATAACACAATATTATTATTAGTGGATGTTATGTATGTGAAAAAAAATCAGTCACAGGTACTTTTTTTCTCTCAAATATTAATGTCAATATCAGCCTCATATATAAGACGTTAAGACTCTCTTCAGCGCTCTGGACATCAGACTAAGAGGTGCTGATAGAGCTCATCACTTTGCTGAAGAGATAACGAGACTAAGAGTCTGCAGCCATGCCAACGGCTCTGTGAAGCTGTAGCAGTGCTTTCAGGTAATAAAGCTAACACTGTCATGCTAACCAGTTCCTGACAATGCCAACATGCTGATGCTGAGCTGTTGTAATGCTTACCATTCCTATCACCTCCATTAATCGTGTAAGCATGGAAACATTTTCTATTTATCTGTAGTATTCTACTTAATAACTGTAAATTAAGAGGTGCCTACAAAAAAAGCACTTTGAGCATTTGAATGAAAAAGTGGCAAGCAGCAAAGATTAAGTGTATGCAGAGACAGGCAAATCCTACACCAGGAGGTAGCAGTGATATGAAAAGGAAAGAATGAGAACAAGGAAGTGAAGTTCCACGTGAGTCAAAGCCCGACACACACAGGCATAAACACACACAGGGCAGCAAAAGCAGCAGATGGCCAGAGGATTATTCCCCCTCTATCCCCACCCCCTTCTCCCCAGACAGGCCACTGAGGCATTACTTGTGTCACTGTCATTCCAGCACAGTGCACCGGTGTGTTTGCTGACCTGGTCCGTCCTCACCTACTCTCTGTACCTGTGGCATCTGGTGGCCCACAAAATGCTTTCAGTTATTACCTTTACGCATCCACCCTAGGCCTTTAGCTTGAATTATGAAAATAAAAATGGCAAAACCTCCACTTTTTATGTGAAGAGATTGAACCTCTGACAGCTACCGTGAACCAACACTCCACCTGCATGTATTTATCTGCTATTATTGCAGTATAATTTCCTCCAGTGCCATTTCTTCGCAGTTGCCTGAGTCAACAGTGTTGCAAATTATTCAATACCATTACTGTATGCATTTATTCCACTGCTAATTGCCATCTACAAATAGCAGAGTGTGGGTACTGCCTAAGCTGTCAGAGACTGTGTCCTCCCATTCTCAGCTTTTCATTCTGCTGCCATTCACCCTCTTCAGAGCACTGCCAGCCACCATGCGGGCTCTGAGGGCTCTTAACACAACAAGGAACAAGGAAGGAGGAAAACATCCTCTCAAGAAACAAGGATGCAACTCTTCTCGTTTGTCTGCATTTCCCCCAATGAGATGAAAAAGTCTAGGCTCGTCTTACCGGTGAGCACATATGTTGTGCCAAAGGTAAAACCAGAAACTCTGGCATATGTTTGTCACCGGCTGAAGGGACACAAATCTACATTTTCAATCATTTTCATATCAGCTTAATACTAAGAACAACTTTAGTATCAATCATTTTAGCAGATGATCCAAGACAACCTCTGTATGTTAGAGGGAAAAAAGCTCTCTCCCTAACCCTATTCCTTTAGCATCATGATGGGAGCAAAGGAGGAAGTCAGGCAATTTTTTTTAAAGCAGCAGAGTCATAGACAAGGTGACTGAGGTGGATGGGTCAACAAAATCCCAGACGGAGGCTGCCGCTTGTCTCTTGTTTGCAAGCCAACAGCCAACGTGTCGCTTGACCATGATCATTCACTGCTTGAACATCTCTTTATTGTAACCTTGACAAACATGAATAAATAATCAAATAAAAACCAATGATAGTCAAACAACATATTCTGCCATTGAACTTGGAGGACTTTTCATGCCTAAATGAGAAACTACATCATTTGTCTGTGAATTTGACAACACTGCTGATCAGAAATCGACCCACGATGCTTTTAGGCAAACAATAATGACTAATACCACTACTAAAACAGACATGGTTGAAGTCAGGGAAAGATCACCTTCATGGTGTAAAGTAACCAACTTCAACTGTTGCTAAGAGACGGGGTGAGTGCTGTGGTGTCAAAGTCAGATGCTTTTAACGGCCATCACATGAGCCTTCAGTTGAACCAAAGTACCTCATGGTCAGGGCCAACACAGTAGGTTAACATGCAACTGAGTGACCAGGTTACAATGGGCTTTCCCCAGTGAGCTGATTTCTTAACGGTCATGTAAATGAGAAACCTGGCTCATGTAATCCCCTAAGGATTACAGAATTTCCTCAGGTAGCTTTCGTAGGTTTCTTGGCTTGGCTATGAATGCGGGTAATGGGGTCTCTAATAGGCTTTTTACAAATATGCACGACTACAAATATGGCAAACAACAGCAGTGCATCTACACCTTCATAACTACTATTACTTTCTGTTGTATATTTTAATGTATATCTCTGTTTAGATATGTATTTACTTAGTTGTAAAATCTATATGCAAACAAAAGTGTTTCCATTCTTGTTAACATTTTTTAACAATGTTTATGAAACAATGTGTATGTAAACACATTCTCTGATCACCTGTGCTGCTCTAAATATGAAGATGATAAATAGCAACCATGACTGTGATGATAAGTATGAATGCAACTATGTACTTCTTAATCCTCAATTCACAGTGACTGATTATGTGAATTTGTGGCTGAATTCCTCCTAAATTTAGATCTTGAACCAACAGTTCCAAACATAGTTTCATTTATCGGCTTTAACTGCACTGATAGTGATTTCTAGTACACTAGTTCTGTTTTTAAACATATTGAGCGAATAACCTTGCCTCATGTGAACAGAAAGGGCCAAGAATCAAATCACCAAACCGCCAATAAATGAGCAGCCCACTCTATCAACTCAGCTACAGCTGCCCAGCCTTTCCTTCTTCCCAGTTTGACAGTAACATACAGGAAACACACACACCAAAACAAAAATCAATCACCATTTTTAAAAATGGAAGAAAGCAAGAATATTTTTTTATTGTCAATCATCTATCAACAGTGATCTTAAACCACATAAATGCAGACTTACCTTGGAAATTGTACTCGATTTTCCATATCAAAAATACGATCTCAAAAGATTTATAAGATCATCGGACTATTTCCTGGTTTTCTTCTGAATGCAAAACATCCTGTAGGCTGTTCTGAGGTCCGCATGTGTGCGCAGATGATCAAAAAGAAATGGGGACCCACTCACAAAACAAATAAACAAACAAAAAAAACTGCTGTATAGCTCTACAAAAGGTTTAAAACTCGACAGGGTGCTTTTAAGCAACAACTTCACAAAGTGGACTGACATCAAACCTGCTGACATACATTAACATCAGCAATAGTCAGAAATACTAACATCATCAAAAGTCTGGAAAGAAATCTACGTCTACTTCCTGCAGAGTGTGGCAGTCTGCGATGAAAGACTCAAGTGTGCTTATAAAGACTCACAGGTTCTTCTGATACAGGGGAGCTTGCGCAATACTCTCCCACACTCTCTGTGCAAGCTATGGAACAAAATGACGGCCTTCTTAATAATTCCACTCGGCTGAGCCCGCTGCGACCCAGCTGTGCTTCACCCCCTCTGTCTCTCCCACCCTCCCCCGACCTCGCCCCTATCTCATCATTCAGTAATAGACGAGTTTGGTGGTGGTGGCCTTCCAGCCTCGGGCAGCGCTTGCACCCAAGATGAGAAATGGTCAAAAACGATCAGTGAAAAACAATACACCAGGGGCTGAGAGTCAGAGATAGCCTGACAATAGTTTGATGGTGTGAAAATCAATCAGCATGTCTGTGAAAAAGGAGCAATTTGTAATCGGGAATGAAGCCAAAACACTCAATAAACTGGTGGCAGTGGGTGTGATGCATCTGTTTTGTTTTGTTTTTTAACCTTTAATTAACTAAACTTTATCTGTCTGAATACACATGCTCGTTTTCAGCAGCAACAACTTAAATCAACTTCTTATTCTTTCAGGTGGACACCTGGCTGGTGACGGACATGGATCTGTCTCACTTGAACAGCTGAGGATCGTGTAAATTGCTGAAGGGCACCTCAGCAGCACTTGTGGCAGGAGTAAGCAACACCTCATTCACCTCACTCCCACCTACAATCCAGTTACTCTCCTCCACAACAAGTGCAAGGGGGGCCATTTGATATGTATGATACCGGGTTTAAAATCCTTAATGACAGACAATTATAAGTTCACAATTACGAGGATTATGTTATGAATCTAGTTTTAACCCATTAGGCATTTACATCTGAGAGTCTTCTGCCTAAACCATGTCACAAAAACAAGAATGAGTCACTTGTGTCAGACAGAAAGGTCTTCAGATGTGCTGCTTGTTGAATCATTAAAACCCTCATTTAAACCAAGCATTTAAAATAATTAGTTAAGATCAACTGAGCTTATAAAATAAATTTATATGTGCTCTTTCATGAACAGCTTTTTCACAAACCCAAAGAAGTATCCTTACAATATATGTACTCCAACTTCTTCTTATTTGCAAATAGTAAAATAAAACATATCTGGTATTCATAATATGGTCTAATCCAAGGTTGTCTGATCTCTGTTCTCCTGCTATTGGGGTCTCCCAATCAAATATGCACTCCAAATACATTGCCCCCTATGTAAAGGAAAACTCACAGGTACAAGTCTTTCAGTCCATGTAAACCTGTGATCATAAAATCAACAGTCACTTCTGTCTGTCTTTAGTCTGTTTTCCAACAGTCACTAGTTAATAATGTCAAGAGTATAAAATCGGCTGAGTTAATGGCTCCATCAAGGCCACTGCATGCAGCACAGCCAGAGGTAAATACACTGTAATGGTCATTAGCCACATCGGGGTTTAAATCTCACGAGTTACTGACTGTCTTAAGTGGAGTAGCTTGAAAACCTCTAAAGTTTGGTCTTTTCATGCATCTCCACTAATTAACAGAATCCTATAATCAGCAGTGGTAGGAAGAGGCGGGTTAGAGTCACAGTGATATTAAGATGCACAGTAATATTACATAATATCTCTCTTTAAATTTGATGTCCAGCCTGTTCTAAGCTCTCGCATTGTATCTCCTTATCCACTCCTCCACTGTTATAACACTGTAACCTAACATTAATTTAAGACGTTACGGTTTATATATGATATTTGTGCAAAATCCATCAGAATTACGCAGGATTAACTTTCGATTTCCATTACAAACTACTACACACCGGGCAAACAACTCATTCTAATTTCTAAACTGTTTGTATCATTATTTATTTGATTTTTTATTTTAAGGACAACCTGCAGCTGTAAGACGAGACCTTACCTCTGACACACAGCAGGGACATCGCAGCGGGGTTTGTGCAACAGTTCGTCCAAAGCCGATGAGCCCTCAGTGAGTTTGCAGCCCAGTTGCCTGTTGCTCCACAGGCATTGAGATTGCTCCTAAATGTCGCTCACTCTCCGCTTCATCGCACCGTGTCAGAAAACTCTGTGCAGATGTGATGTGAGCCAGGCGGACAATCCAGAGAGAGACGGGGAAGGTGGGATTAGGTCCTCCGGGCTTGAGGGATGACCGTCACTGACAAACACAGACTAACTCCCGGCTCTATTCCTGTGGAGCGAGGCGCCTTTTATGTTGCATTCAATGGCCGCACAGAAGGTAGGACTTTGGCATGTTCAGTACGGGCGCGTATACATGCGTCATGTGGAACAAATTACATTACATACAAACTCCAACCATCAACAACAAAAAAGTTAGAATTGGATATGGGGTAATCTTCAAAATCCCCAAGATATCCATCAGCATCAGTTTTGGGTGTCGGTCAAACCACACCTCAAATTGTGACAGAAGCATCCAGTGGATTTCACTCTACTGTGCCTGCAGCACGGTATTGTATAAATACCAGAAGTGAAGGAGGAAAGCCTGTTTTAGGTATAAATTTACATTTTTTGATGACAGTGGTGCCACAATAAACTGACATCGCAGGATCAGAGTAAGTGTGAGTCATGGCCCAGACGCGTTTGTATTCCAATTAAAGAGGTTTCCCCCATACTAGGACCTACCATAATAGTGTCCAGTGTGCAGTGAGGGGCCTCACATGCCAATGAAGATAACTTGTGATTTTCAAAAACCTAAAAGGAGGAGGGGGGGGGTTAAATAGAAATGAAGTTAAGTCATTGTCACAGAAATGTCCGTCTTAGAGTTAGAAGCACAAAAAGATAAACTCAAGAAAAAAAAAAAAAACATCACAGATGCTTTTAAAGTATGTAAGCTTGAAATGAGGTTTTCCTCACAGTGGATCAAGGTTCATGTAACAAAGGTTGTAGCTTGTAGCCTTGTTCCTGGGGCTAGTAGCTCAGCGGCTGGGGCTGGTAGCTCGGCTTCTGTGGCTGGGGCTGGTAGCTCGGCTTCTGGGGCTGGGGCTGGTAGCTAGGCTTCTGGGGCTGGTAGCTAGGCTTTTATGACTGGGGCTGGGGTTGTGGCTGGTAGCTTTGGTTTTGTGGCTGGTGACTAGGCTCCTGGGGTTGGGGCTGGTAGCTAGGCTTCTGGGGCTGGGGCTGGTAGCTAGGCTTCTGGGGCTGGGGCTGGTAGCTAG
>JAOXYL010000086.1:12044257-12060274 GCA_028564955.1 Terapon puta | reverse complement strand
CTAGGCTTCTGGGGCTGAGGTTTTGGCTGATAAGTTGGGACCTCTTCAGGCTGGTGGCTACTGTCCCACGTACCAGGTTCAAATCCATGAGAGGGAGCTGCTGATAAGTGATCAGCTGTTTAAATGAACATCTTCAAAAATACATCCCTTTGTTTTACAGCCTTAAAATTGATGATTCCAACATACCACAAATGCAAGCTGAAATTCAACATTTCAACCTTGCGTTAGGTATATGTAAGTGAAACTTCTAATCTTACATTTAATGCCTGCATCAAGCTCTCCAATAAACAGCAGCCATAGCAGCACCACACTAAAAAGAGAAAGCCACAACACAATAACCTTCAGTCATTTCAGATATTTTTGGTGTATACTGTTGACTACAGAAAGAACCACTTGAAAGTTACCGTAGAATAATTCCCATGGCTTCAGCCAGAGATTAGCTCAAATGCAAAGTGAAATGCCTCTATCTGCCTTTGGCTGAACCAGACTACCATAAATCTATCATCCCTCCACAAAGGTGCAGTGTCAGAGAGTCTGGAGGATCATTATTTTAAATGGTTTTGACAGCCAATCACAGCTCTCTGTACCTAACATGTTGACTGGAAACAGGTGGAAGTAAGAAGGCTGGGCTCATCACAAAACACATGTTCAATGTCATGAAAATGCACTGTCCTCAAGCGCCATTCATTCAAGAAAAGAAAAAAAACTACCATCAATTTAGTCTTTATAAAACCAAAACAGTCATACAATCAAAAAGTCATGACATCTCCTCTCCAAGTTCTTGAAAAAACTTCTGAAGGAAGATCACATCTGTAGCTTTCACGATTGTGGAAAACGTTGTCCTGGTCTTCATCTGTATATATATTTTTGTCAGTCCATTGGCTTAAGCTTTTGGTTGCTCGGCTTCAAGATAGGTGGTTCCCTCTAGTGGCAGACAAAAACAATTTCATGGCCTGACTGGATGCTCTGACTACCTCCCTGTGGTGGTGGATATCATAAGTTACTACAATGGCTGAAATAGAGCAGTAGAGGGGGCCGACAAAATAACACAAACAAGCTGACAGCTGTTGTGAAATGTCCCCAGAGTGGGATCAATAAACAATCTTAGTGATCTTATCTTGTCAACATCATGTTATCAACTGCAACAAGTGCAAAAAGTTTGTCACATATCAGGACAGAACATTTCCAAAAATCTTTAACTTCACTCATGAGATTTACCACACATTTTGTACTGTCCGTTTTCTTTTTTAAACGTTTGACACTAGGTGTGGTGCAGTCGACAGGATCATTGTTTGTGTCTGTGATCATTAGTATTGATTCCTTGTATGTTAGTAATCTTTTAAGCATGATAAAGGCAACTCATTGCCTGATAAGGTTTTACTAAAATCCATGAGTAGACACCTTTATTTGTTTACCATTCATCTGCGTTGGAAAATAGGGAAACAACAGTAAGCATAGCATACCTGGCTATGGTTATTTTACAGTGGAATTAAAATAGCTCATTATTGACCAGATGATAATTTCCATTATTTCCAAGTGCTGCTCATTACTAATCAAATAAAAAAAATGCCATTGGGCTAGTAGCTGGGAACCTGAGTCCTGGGCTTTGGTTTGAAGAGAGGTCCCATGCATCTGGGAATAATTGGGCTGGTAGTTGGGAACCTGCTGGGGACTAAGGCTGGTAGCTCCCAGAGTTCCTACCTCATGGGCACAATTAGGGAGCCGTTAATAAATCATCACTCGACAAAACTGACTAAGCTAGATGCTTGTTTGTTAGTCCCAAGATATCAGTTTTATAACCAGGTTACTACACTGGCTGAAATAGAGCAGTAGAGGGGACCAAAAAAATTACACAAACAAGCTGTCAAGCTGACAGCATAAATAACATCACTTACATAAATATAAACATAACATATGAATTAATTAAAGTGTGAACTATGCAGTGCAACAGAATAGATTGTAATAATGCGTGCTTTATTGGCTTACAAACAGATATCTTATGCAGAGAACATACTGGATAGATTATGTACAGAATATGCAGTAAATATTCAAGATATTTTTTTTTGTTTATAGAAATTACGTCAGTAGGTGTTTATGAATCAGGGACTTTTCCTGACACTCTGTGACAGCCTGAGGAAAGAAACTGAGAGCTATGCAGCGCCTGCCGGGGGGGGGGGGGGGGGGGGGGGGGGGGGTGGGGGGGGGGGGGGTGGAACAGGTTATGTCCAGGGTATGATGGATCTGCAGCGACTGCGTTTCCTGACTCTGGACTCATACAAGGGTGTAGTGCAGTCCCATGTTGACTGCATCATCCACTGACCTTTTTACCCTGTTTACTGCAGGGGGTCCAGCAGGGGCCTGTAATATCCTTCAAGTGGGCCAATACCAGTCTCTCAAAGGATTTCATGTTCACAGATGTCAGGGCGATGGGCCCTTTCTTGGGTATTGGGATGATGGTGGAGTGTTTGAAGAGGACAGGACTTCCCACAGCTCCAGAGATCTGTTGAAGACCTGAATGAAGAAGACGGCCATCAGCTGGTCAGCACAGACTTTCAGGCAGCAGGGAGACACACTGTCAGAAATCCTGAGTGCAGGTGTGAGGTCAGCAGGGGAGCAGGGAGTCTGGATGTTGTTGCAGGTGAGCGGACAGGAGCACGGTCTGCAGTCCAGCTGTCTCAGCCTGAGCGCTCAGGCGCATTTCCCTCGGCCCTGTTTCCAGCTAATCCCGTAGAGAGCCGCTGCTCCTCCGACCAAAATCTCGTTCAAATCTGGTTTAGAAGAAAGCCGGTAAAAAAAGTTTAACAGGCGGATGAGCCAATGTTCAAGAGTTTCTCCCTGGTAAACGTGACCAGCGAGGGGGAGGAGAAAAAAAGGAAAAACATAAAAATACAAAAGTTAAGAGAGAGCAAACTAAAGTGCTGTGTCATGAATTGTAGTGACTGAAGAGATCCAAACAGAACTTAAAGGATACTAGACCTCAATACATTCTTTTCCCACAAAGTTCAAGTGCTGCTCCTTAATCAAAAATCATAGCTCTCCAAAATCTCACTGTGCCATGCTATGGTGTAAAATGAATGAACTCATAGGTGAAGTCCACATTTAAACGGCATTTTCTTTTAGTCACAACTATAGGGGGGTAATTATAGCTTTAAATGGGTTTTGATAAATGCAGTTATGGTAGACTACCAGCAGGTGGAGCTCTGTTTATACAAAGGACAAGGGACACTCACGTATCTGAATAATACTCAGAAATTCCTGACCTAGGTTCAATTATTTTGAACTTGTGATTACATTTTTTTTATCACCATAAGAAGTATACAAACACCTCTTAAACCTTTTTGGTTCTTATTCACCAAAGTGAATAAACCTGGTCGGACCTGGAGACAGATTTTGATTATTTGAACTGCATATTTGCAGAAATATCCAGAAATATTTTTGTGCACACAGTTTTCTTCGTCTTCCGTACGTGTGTCCATGTGTCAATATACGTTTGATCAGCGAAACTATCAAAAATCTACAAAAAAATCTATTGTCCTCACTATTGTTGTAAGCATTGGTGTTCAATAATCTTTAACAATCTTTTCCACTGTCATACTGCTGCAGCAACAGTTAAGAGTTTTCCCACACGGAAAGTGAAGGTTTCATAAAATGAGGCACTGGTGCAAAAAAATACAGATAAAGGATAACAAAATAAAAAAAAACACAAGGGCCAAGTATGTATTTCAAGTATATATTAAATAATAAATTATAAAGTATACAGTGGTACCAATGTGCAAGTGCTTTCCCCTCGTTAATGACTAGGTGCGCCTTCCTAATCAATGAAGGATAAACTGGATCCCGTGGTTGAGGTGGCAGAGCTAATGAGCTGCGCACCGTCCCCCGTTCTGGGTTAGATAATCCGGTCTGGGAGCGGGCTGTGACCTCAGGCTGACGCGCAGCTCCGGCCCTGCCCATCCTGCGATGCGTCGCCGCCGTCTGTCCTGCAGCAGACCGCTCGACAGACAACCGGAGCCGCACACGTCAGGGAGCAGCCGCAGCGGCGCCTCTAGCCCGGTCACCCCCGAAAACAGAGCCGCCACCGACCGAATGCGACAAGGTGAGCGGGTTTAATGTCGACAACCGCGTTTGGATTTGAGATATTCGAGGGGGGTAGAACGAAAGGAGGGGGGTAAAAAAAGGAGGAAAGCTTCATTTGGGCAGCATCGCGACGGAGGCAGAAAATTGATGCCGTCGGTCGGTCATGAGAGGAAAGACGCGGCGTTCAGACGGTACGTCTCTCTCTGTACTGCCTCGACGTCTTCAAACGCGGTGTTTATTGTCAGTAGAGGTTTTAAAGGGAGGGTGGAGCTGTTTTTTTTGTTGTTGTTGTTGGTGGCGTTGTGTTTTTTTAATTCGCAGTGGCACAAAGGCTGATAACGGGCTGACACACCGACGGTGTCTCATCGTGGTTTTATTCGCTCTGGATGAAATAAAAACGTAATAAGACAACAAGAAGCAGGGATTTTTCCTTCATATCGAGCTGAGGTGGGCCATCTGAAAAGGCCTGCACACTACGGGTTGTCACCATATTTTGACCTGATATTGCTGGAAACATCAGCACAGCCAGAGCCAAGTTAGATACAAAAAGGGAAATACCACTTCCGATTCAGAATAAAAGCTTGGAGCCGTCGGGAAAATATCCTGCCGTCATAGTTGAGAGAAGATAAAATTTTCCAACAATAATTTTAACATGAGTGTTTCTCTTAAAAATAATTCATTTACCACCCCAAATGACTTGTAGCATAACAAAACAATTCGGTTGAGAGCATGATTTTGGAATATTTGAGATTTACTTTATCAACCAAAACATAAACATGAGAGATGTTATAAAAAAGTGAGATGCATTATTAAACAGACAATAAGAAGATAAACAGGATACAGACAGTCAGGATAACGTTACCTTTATGAAATGATTTTTTTTTTTTGCAGAAAATAAACCAAAAAAAATGTTTCTGTGAAGAGTGACATTCTGGTTTAGCCAGGTTGTATAAAGACCAGGGTCAAAAAATCAATGATAACATCACCAAAGGAAGACACAGAAGAGTTACTCACCGTTAAGACCCTCCGGAACTCAAAATAGGCCATAGTATGTATTTTTAGCCATAAAACCAGAGCGCACACACCCAGACTTTTATTTTGAAGGCAGACGGTACTTCCTGATGTAATGTGGTTTATGCACACCGTTTGTTGCCTTGAGGTGCATGTTTTGTGCAATATGGTGAGGATGCAGATTGGTGTACTACCCCAGCAGCAATAATTCCGTCGTGTCATGTCTGCAGCACGAACCTGCACGTTTTACCACCAAACTAAATGAACATGAGATGAATCCTCCATGCAAATCAACACAGTTATAACTAAATATCCCTGTATGGACACAAGGTCTGCAGTGGTGATCCAGCAGTGACATATTTGGATTTTTAATGGACTATCCTCTTTTGTTTTGTTTAGTTTTTGGGTTTTTTGTTGTATATTTAGCATAATTGTTACATGAATGCCACAGCCAGGCTGTTTATCTCTGTGTGTTGCTGTGTTCATGCTGTATTTGACAGTAGCC
This sequence comes from Terapon puta, assembly GCA_028564955.1. Taxonomy (NCBI): domain Eukaryota; kingdom Metazoa; phylum Chordata; class Actinopteri; order Centrarchiformes; family Terapontidae; genus Terapon; species Terapon puta. Next base: position 12,054,681 of record JAOXYL010000086.1, on the reverse strand, counting down.
AACATGTAGGTTAATGTCGTGGGTGGTCTACTTACCCAACTGACCTTTTGGTGTCAGAGAGGGCCTGATAGATAATCCCAGGAGGAGATACATAATGTTTATCCCTCTGTTACGTAAACCCCTCCCCCCTCAGATTTGTTTACAGACTGTCAACATTTTAGTGCCCTGTTTACCTCTGCAGTATGATGATCATACAATTCTTGCATTCCCCTACAGCCTGCATGTGTAAGTAGATTGCCAGGTGGCTGTTTTCATGGGGAAGTCAAACCACATAGTCCTTTTGTTATCATCTTTACAATAATATCAGTCGTACTTTAGTAACAGTTGCAGGGAAAAGTTGTAGGTGGGACTTGTAGCAGCTGCAGTCGTACATTAGTACTAGTAGACACCATACTTTAATTGGAGAAAGCACAAAGGCCTGCAAAGCTCAGACAGTTGAGAATCATTTTGAAAATCAGTTCAGGTCGCTAGTTGGTTGCAAGACCACTGCGAAGCAATTTGTCATGAATATTTCCTGCAGAGTGCAACACCTAAACCCTGCTTGGTAAATGTGCAGTGGAGGAACATTAATATAAATATAAATAATATGGCTGCTGCTGCTTTTTCCATTCAGACAAGCAGAACATAATTGAACTGACTGGTTAAAGGCAGACAGAGATCAGGGGAGAGATTTGAAGATCAGCAGGCTTAGAACGGCGTTTGATGCCACATTGTTAACCCAAATCAACAATGCACCATCACTTTTAAGGGTGAAGAAGGCATGCTTGGATTTAAATCTTTTACTTAACAAAATGGATGTTTTAGCAGAACTGTGGTCATCAGACCAGTATCTGTCTGGCAATGTATAGAGGGGTCTGTTTGGACTCCTCTTGGTGAGCAAACACCTCAGTCACTAAAATTAAAGGTCAGTCTCACCAGAGTAAGAATCTGAGTCCAGATACTGACAGGTAGTCCTAAAACCTGAAGCAAGTTATGTAAAATGTAAATTTAAGTCTCCACTTCAAGCAGTCTGACTGATAGTAAGCAATACAGACAGTCTAAAAATTAGACGCCACCTTCATTTCTACTTTTATGTCTCCCTTAAAGTCTCAAGAGTTAATGTATTAGAGCTGCAACAATTGAGAAATTGTTTTTATATTTTCAATGTAAACAGAATATTTTAGGGTTTTGCTCTATTAGGGAGACAGAACAAATTCAAGATCTGCTCTAGGAACGATTTTTTGTTATTTGATGACTTTCACTAAACCAAAGGATCAGCTGATCAATCTGGAAAAGAAAATTAGGGTTTGCTGCAGCCAAACTGTGTACTACCAAGACCTCATGTACCTAGTTTTGCCTGCTTATGCTCATTGATAAATTACACAAACACTATAATTGTCATCAATTATTTTTTATTGCAAGAAAGTAGCTGCATTCATGACAAATATCATTTCACTGTTAGGAGCGCCTCTATGATATCACTGTTTTTGTTCTCTGTTGAGACCATTGCTGAATCTTTGTGCGTCACGAGTATTGAGCTGATCGTTATGGCATTCATGTAAAGCTTAAAGCCTCAACAATTTCTTCATGCGCATTTCACAACTGACATCCCTCAACATCACAACTGAACAGGCGACGTGCCTGTTCCCAGTGTTCAGCTGCTCTTCCCAATCTTGGAATGTGTCTCTCTGTGTTACATAACTGAGAGCCTGAGGAGGCCGGATGTGCATAGTTTCTCTCTGTGTGTCGTCATGTGTGTGCTTGATATGTGTTAGTGATTTAATGTGTGTGATTTAATCTCTGGTGTGAGTATATCTGGTTGATAAAAGCATGGTATGCAGATATCAGAAAGGTCCCATTGTGTGTTGTCCACTTTCCCTGAATACACTTTTCACTTTGCTGCAACACTCACGCAGTAAAAAGAAAAAGTAAAAAAAAGTCATTTTTGTTGGCTTGTTTTGAAGGTTGTCCAGTGCTGAAGAATTACATTTTAACAACATAATTATTTTAACGTTTCAAGGAGTGCCAACATCTGAATAGCCTTTTTTTGGTCAAAACTCTCTGCTATTGAAATACTTCAGACTCATAAAAAGAGGCACCCCAAACAATTTGTGATTGTGTAACTGGAAGGTTGGACCATCCTGGTCCCTTTGAAGACATTATTGCTACAAATACCTGCAGTGATGACATTTAAAAAAGGCTGTACTAACTTATTTCCCTCAAATATTATTTATTTATAGGGTAAAATATTTATTTTGAGGGGGAAAGGCAGGAATGGCGCATTTATCTTCATGTAAGATTATGATAATTACTGTCATAATATTTGCTTGAAATCTATTCTCAGACAAATATTCACGAGTCTGTAACAGAATATTGCAGGTTTTAATCTTATAGACAGCATATAGGGGGCCTTCAGGAAGGCAAACCTCCTCCTGTGATAAACCTGAAACACCTCCTTTCTTGCGAGTTTCAAGTGTCCCTTGTTAAAATGTCCGTCTTCATGTCTCATCATGAACTATATTTATAAAGTATATAACATGAGCTTTTATGTATAAGTGTAGTGTATTGTTTTAAAACATGAGTCAAACAGAGCTCATAAACATTTGAATTCAACATGACTTTATTGTCATTGTACATTATACAACAAAATTCAGAAACCTCAGAACTTTATAAAAAAACCTCCCTGTGAAAGAAACCAGAGATTAGTTATACGACAGTGTCTCTTCACAGCCACTTGAGTCCACGTGTAGCCTCTGCATGCCTGTGGTGGTTTGGCCTCCATGTGAACCTCCTTGTGATGTTGATACAACATTTCTGTCAGGGGTTTATGGAAGTATTGTCAAGGTTCAAGGAGTTCCACAGAGCACAGATTAGGGTTCTTTTCTGTTTCCAGTTAGAGTTAAACTTTTATGGTGCTTGTGGTTTTCATTTATTTTACCCCACATTTCCATTTCAAATAGAATGAATAGAGATGCTGATATATTGGTCTATCTGCAATCTTCATACACAAATTCAAGGGATATGTATCATTTTTTGGGGGTAATGTTATTGTTTATGTTCATGAAATAAAAATACAGTCAAGTTTTTTTTTTAACTCACAAATATGATCATCGGGATGAGTGCAAACATTCAGTACATTAAGATTTCCCCCAATAACCCATTTGTTATAATAATCCAAATATATACTGTATAAATATAAATATACCGTACATGTAACATTATTAAAGAGGCAATTTTGCAGGAGAAGTACTAATACTTTTGATAGCACAAAAGTAGTGAATAAAACCATGCTCTGTTTATTCTTACTTGTGCTTGCAGTATCCTTTATTTTATTTTATTATTTTATTCTTCTTCTGCTGGCTTTGTGATTGTGATTGAATTTTAAGGATGCAAACACATGATTTGTGTTTCTCGAATGAAAAATATGTGTATGGGGGATGTGCAGCTTGTTTTTGTGGTGACATATTCTCACACACACGCACACACACACACACACACACACACACTGCCCTTTAGCTTGATATGGTAGTTTTGTTCCTTTCATTGCTTTTGGCCTGCAGTGCTTCACTGATTTAAAGTCACCCAGATGACTGTTGGGTTTTATGTTTTATGTTTTATGTTTTATGTTTGTGTGCATGCATGTGTTTTTGTGTGTTTATTGCTGCAGCAGATGAATGTTCTGTATTTTGTACTGAAATAGCACTGAGAGCTTCTGGGACTCTGTCAATGCACTGTGGACATTTTGACTGTGCTGTGGGGTGGAAGTGAACAAGGGTCTGGTAATTACATGATGACTGGTTGTGCAGCTTCTGAGTCAGGCTTGAAATATGGAAAAATAAGGCAACAACTTTCTTCAGTAACTCTGACAAATGCACTCAAGTTATGAAAATATTTTGATTAATGCTCTAAAAATATTAATCCTTGCAGTCCAAAGTTGAACTGAATGCTTCAGTGGTTGCTCATTATTTTGCTCCACAGATTCAGACTCTCTGCTGCTGCTGCAGTTTTGGAGTTACTGGTAGAAACAGTGAGCATGATCAGGAGATTAACACTGATTAACACTAACACACTGTCTTAGAGGGCCAGAGACAAGATTCATCCAATGACAAACCTTTTTTCCTTTCCTAAGGCACTCATTCAAACTTTGAGTCGATTAATTGTTTAGTAGATTAGATTATTGATTAATTATTCAAGTCATTAAAAAGTAAAAGCAATAAAATAAAAAGTAATATTTTTCTGGTTCCAGCTTCTAAAATATATGAGTTGCATGTTTGTGTATATGTATTTTCTGACATTTTGTAGGTTAAATCACCTGTCTATTGGTTGGGAAAATAGTCAACAAATGAAAATTACTATTACGATGCCCAAATAGCTTTCCAGGGAGGTATTTGGTTCTAGAGCCTCGGTAAGGTGTGCAATGCTGCTTTGGTGCTGCTAAATGGAACACAGCCATCACTGGTGTTAATACTTACACCACGTCACTGTGCCAAATGGTTGAATTTATGTTATTTCCCGTTGTTACAGTTAGTATGAACAACTCAAGTAATACGTTTATTCCGTTCAACATCAGTTGAACACTCCCCTCCACTGCCTGTGTAAACAACATTTAGTTGCCCTTACAGAATGCACTTAACCTCTAATTGCTCTTGTGGTTTGATTGGGATGCCTTCTTCTGTTGTAGAACCTAGACCACAAAACCTTGCAAATTTTCTCTGTTGGAAGCAGACGTGAGGTGGTACAACAGTGGCAATGCTAGTCTATAATTTCCTACTAACTCTCAAAGGGATTGGGGTAGTGAAGTCTGCCGTGGCCTCCCACACTATGAGTGCTGTGGGATTGTGAAGCCATCTGGCAGTAACCATCTGCAGTCCATCTTGGTCAGATACTTGCAGCAGCATGGGAGCAGAGAGAGGAGATAGATGGAGGGAGGGAGGAAGATGATTATAGAGCCAGAAGTGGCCAGAGGAAAGACGTATTACACTGCAGTGCACACAGTGGATGGAGGAAGCTAAGAGAGTCAGGGAGTGGGGTTTTAGAGAAGCTGGGGAAGGGATGGGAGAGAGGAAGGGAAAGCATTATAGATCGTAAGAAGGCTGGAAAGAGCGTGATAGGTGCTTGGAGATGGACCAGAGAAAAAGGAGAAGAGTGAGGGGTACAGAGTCAGCACACAGAGAGAGAGAGGGAGAGAGAGATGATGGCTGTAAAAAGAGACCTGCAGCTTTAAAAGATATTTGCCTTATGACCTTTTGTGTTAATCTAGCTCATTTGTTTGTGCTCATGTTGGCCCAGACATGCAGCAATGTTAAGTTAAACCTAATTCATGCTGATGCAGTTCCTGGGAAAAAAGCATTTTGAAAAGTATTCCCCTTAATATACTATCATATGAGAGCTGAAACAGTAACTGATTAATCGAAAAAATCAGTCAACAGAAAATTAATTACACAAACTATTTTGACAATTGAGGAATCATTTTGGATAGTGTTTCAAGTAAAATGCAAAATTTTTGCTGGTTCTGGGTAATTGATAATAATGGTTTGCTTGACACTTTTAGGACCAGATGATGATGATTAATCAATATATAATCAATATACTCTTCTGAACAGTTGTTAGTTGTAGCCCTGTGCGATTTACATATTTTCTTGAGATTTACAGGCTTTAAAGTGAATGAAAAGTGTCACTCTTATAAAGTGCTTATAAATTCAAATTTAATTTTTTTGGGTTCTTGAAATAACATTTGGTTTACAGAAAACAAATTTAACCTATATCTGTATAGTCTTATTGATGATGACTTGTTTGTTATTCTAGAATATGAAATAACCTGCTGTAAATTTCCATCTTCACATTTTAAACAAACAGCTACTTCCTGCCACCTTCCTCCTGCTGTGGCTGGATGTCAGCTCACACTAATACCTATCAGAGGTGGTTCATTGTTATGTAAGCGTCTGTAAGCTCTTCAGGTTCAGGCAGAGAAATGGGCGAGGAGGAAAACTGTCACTAAGCCTTTAGGGAAGCTGGGATCAAGGTCTTGTGTTCATCTTTAGCTCGCTGAATGCACAGGTAGTATAGAGGATTGACTTGTGTCTCAACTGTTTGGACCAATGTGTACACCCATGAAAAGTATGTTGATCTTGAGGTTAAAGGTGCTATGTCAGACATTATTCAAGTACTTTAGGCGAATGCTTAGGTGTAATTACCGTAAAGGATTGAATTGAATTGGATAGAATCAAATCGAATGGATCTCTCATTACATTTTGATCCTGTGTGATTTGTCGGTTTCCTCGCTTTATATTTTGAAAGTAAAACTTTTTGAGGTCTGATTTAGCAAGGAAATGGATTTACAAATACAGCAGCTGAAGAAAAACGGATATCTTGTGATGTGAAATGCACCACGGAGGTCAGCGGAGGATACGATCGATGGTTCAATTTCACTAATGACTCAACGTCAATGTGGTCATTTATTGATGTTGATATAGCAGGAAAAGGTTTGACTAACTGAATCCCTTCCAGCCTCAGTCGGGATACTGTCGTAGCTGGCCCAGACGTTTGACCCATGAAGGAGGAAAGAGGAATGAAAGCATTTTCCTAAGAGGATCAATGAGGCCTCATGTTTCGCTGCATCAACGAGCTCATGGGCATCGGTACACACCAACACACTCAATGCCACCTGTGGTGTGTTGTTCTGGCTCCAAGGCTTTAAGTGGAACACAAAATAATTGCAGTAAATAAGTAACTACACAGTGAGCCACAGCCTACATAAAACTTGAAATTACTTGTGGCTCTTACAGTAAGACCATTTTTATTGTCTCAGAGCAAAAAGGAAGTGGAAGCCTTCAAGTAACACCAATTAAAAGACTTTTGTCTTAAATATACCAATGAACCAGCCTTTATCTGGAGTCTGGTGATCAAATTTGTATTTATTTTAAAGAAAAATATAGATAGGTATATGCCCATGTTACAAAAATCGATCATGAGATATATATATTCCCATATACACACACCTATACATATGTACAGAGTGTGACTTCAGATTTGTGGTTTCCTTACACTGGGAACACACCACTGACGCTACTGTTCTCTTTTTAGTCATGTAAGCAGTATTTGAAGAATCGCCCAGTCACAGCACACCCTGCGACCTTGTGTGTCAGGATAAAGCAGGTATAGAGAATGAACGAATGAATACATGTTTTAAGGTTCATCATAATGACTTCTAACACCAGCAGCAGATCAAAATTACCTTAATACCTCCTGTACTTTTGAGATGAATGCAAACATAATACGCTGAAATATATATATATAGCATTCTGCTCAAAGTACAGCTGGGCCTTAGTACAGCTGAGGATGACAGACTGATGAAAGCTAAACCAAGTCTGACAATGTCGAGCTTAGCCTGATAACCGGACTGCGATATTCTGTAGGATGGCTACCAAACAAAACCCCTTGATTTATGTTGTGTCATGGCCTTTTCCTCCAGTGCCATCCTCAGTCCAGACACAGCCAAGTTGTTTCATCCATCAACGGTTTTATTTTACGAGCTCACAGGGCCAGTGCTGTGGCTATTAGCTCTTTACTCCCTTTATCTTTCTCATAGCGTCACACAGAAGCAATATTGTGTTGGTTTACAATCCTATTGCAGGAAACCATAATGTTGGAAATATTCTTGAAAAGAGTTATGTTTAGAGGGCTAGAATTTTTTAAAAGATCAATACTTTTAAATAGTGTATTTTCAAGGTCCTTGTCTACCTCGTATGTCTAATTTTCCTGCACTTGGCTGATGTTGGTGGGAAGTTTCCACCCTAAATATATGGCTCAGTATATGACATCAGGTCATTTCCTTGTTGTTTCCTATTTTTCTCCCCGATGTATCTGTCTCCAGGCTTTAAAGCATACTGCACCTTCCTGGTTAGACAAAGAATAACTGCTTAACAAACTGTCTGAGCTGTACGCAGTGATGTGAGATAATCCCAAAGTCCCAAGAAATCGCCGGGGACGTTTAGTTTCAGCATTCCTCCTTTTTAGCTCTCCCACTTTCTTTGTCAGGCTTCATTTGACACTGGTGCAAGATGGTGAATGTGCGCAACAAACAAAAGCTCTTTTCACTCTGTTAGCAGCGCACTCACACACACACACACACACACACACACACACACACACACACACACAGATCATTGGGCCTTGTAACTCAACAGCCAGACAGCTACAGACAGTGCCACTGGTGCAGGAGACGACAGTGAAACTGTCTGAGCACAGGATAAATGAAAAAGTGACTTAGAATTATCATCACCAAAAGTAAGATGGGCAGTGAAACCAACAGGCAGCCAAACATTTGTGATTTTTGGCTTGTGGTGTTCAACCAACCCGCTAACCAAGTCAGGTCAGTATTTTTCTAAACTGCTGATTAGTTAAACACATTTTATAGTGTCACCCCACCATACCAATGCTCATTGCATCTGGTTGATCTGAATAGAACAAGAATAGCAACAAAGAATTAAAAGAAATTGTACCTCCACGAGTGGATGCATGATCCTTGAAACTATTGGCGGCTCAAAAGACATTTAAACATCTACGTTAAAAAATGGCATGTAGTCTAAATGATTATACCTGGACACCTTTTGACCTGCAAATGATCAAAACATTTGACAAACATTTGTCAGCAACCCACAAATAAATCATTGGCATTTACATCTACAGGGCAATAATAAAAAAAAAAAGTTTTGCAATCTTTTATCTTAGATTCCCTTCAACTTCTACCTTGTCTTGTTCCATATTGTATTAGTCACTGGATTGTATTCTATAAACATGAGTGGCGCTCTGTGTGTGGACTACATTAGTCATGATAATTGCCATCTCCTCTGGCTGTGTCATCTCGGCCCGACTAGGGTGCGCCTTCGCTCGGATGCTCCCCTCCCCGGCTCAGACTTATTCCTGGAAATACAGCCCTGATGATATAAGAGGGAGGATATCCTTTGCTACAGCTTTTCTTTCATTTTCCCCGCAGCGTGTGTGTATTTGGGTTTATAAATAGGTCGATTTCCCATCCTACTATCCACAGTGATATAGGTTATTGTGGGTTCTTCCAGAGACTCCATTAAGGACGTATTTGTGGAGAAGTGTCAAAGCTAATTGGCTCCTGCGAGAACCCTCAATGAATCTCGAGTTATTAGAGTAATGGTATGGATAGACAACCCTTGTGGTATCTTTCCTCCTTTTTCTTCCTCAGTGGCTGTGGCGGCAAACAATCTCCAATCTGAACCTGAGCAAGACCGAGGGGGGAAACAGGCCCAGTATATGTGCTTCTGGTCATTTCTGTAGTTGTCTTTTTTAAATGTTTAAAGGACCAGTAAACCTTTAATAAATCACTACTTAGTTTGACATTTTCCCAACTGTTCAATTAGAAACTGTGACCTTTGACTGATTGTTAGGGGTCTGTCCAAGCAGCCAGTTGTTTCTTCAAGCTAAAAGGCCTCAAATTAGATGTTGTGGTTGGTTGATCAGCATATATAGGGCTGTGGATTTATAACTTTACATTTTAGCACATCTGTAATATATCCTGTTTTGTTCCACTGAATATTAAATATCCACCAGACAAAATGTTGCTGAATGTGGCTCCTGCAGAAAATGGGTGTGTTGGGTAAAAAATTCTATGAAAAGTTTTGTATGAATGATGTGCTGTACCTGGTTGACTTTACTTTCTGACTGTCAGGTGAAGACTGTGGATTGGCAGATGTTTCTCATTGAGGAGCAAACCTGAAATGTTACTTTCAGGTAGTTATAAAAAGAATTTACAAGGTGTATCCATCCATAAATAGCTAAAATAGCATGAGTAGTAAAACAGCTAGTATGTATCAAAGAAAAAGGGATTCTGGTATTGTTCAAAAATCATTATAAAGGTCATAGACAGGAATTACATGAGTAGTGAAGAAAGAATAAGATAAGTGTTTAGAAAATAGGGTTTGCATTTCAGCAAATAGTCTATCCTATTGTTTAAATCGAATGCACATTTCTAGTCTAAAGGCATTCATGTGCATATGTCTCTTTTTGCAGTCGGCGTCACACCGATCGCCATGGTTACTTCATTTTGTTTTCAACACTATCCTTGTTTTTCTTCCCTGGATTTTTTTGTTTTTGTTTTACTCGTGATGTCTGCCTCACAGCATGGCTCCCCCTGACTGGCTGGCATTGTAGCTATGGCCTGTGATGTTGCGTGGGAAATGAAATTTCATTGGCCCGGCTCAGTCTCTTTGTTCTTGTTAACCCGTTATCTGATCTGATCTGCTGTAATCTGGTAACAACACGGATCTCAGTGGTGTTATTGTTGGCTTGAACGGAGGAGGACAAGTTTTGTTAAAAAACAATGTATGTTAGAACCCTGCCCTGAAAAATTTTCAGTTTTTCACTCCTGTGCACAGTTACTTTATTTTGGGAGCAGTGGTAATATATGTGTGTGT
>JAOXYL010000086.1:12032612-12044157 GCA_028564955.1 Terapon puta | reverse complement strand
GTATATGTATATGTGTATATATATATATATATATATGTGTATGTATATATATATATGTATATATATATATGTATATATATATATATGTATATATATATATATGTATATATATATATGTATATATATGTGTATATATATGTGTATGTATATATATGTGTATGTATATATATATATATATGTATGTATATATATGTATGTATATGTTTTTTTTTTTTTTTTTTTACTAAATTTCTGATGTGCATGTTTAGTATGAAAAAGTCCCATTATTGAGCTCTGTTGAAGGGGGATGGATGGTTCCTCTGGCTGCAGTGGAGCATAATGGCAGAGCCTGTTCAATGGTCCTATTCACAAGTTTCTCTGTTTCAGTGCCTTTTGTGTGGTGCTGAATACTTGAATAGCCTTGTAATCCATATATATCTGTCCACTGTCCTAGTCATGGAAGAGACAGTGTTTCATAATGATATATAATCTCAAATACATTCAAATACATTTTAAAGCATGCCTTACAATTTAATGCAATTTATCGCACCATCACGCCGGACTATAGCCCAGTAAAGTATCAGAGTGAAGTAACACATGGTAAAGAACGAACCACAATGTAAATGGATCATAAAAGCTATTATATCAGGTTTGTGCGCCACAGGCTTATCTTTATTTAATAATAGAGGGTGTAATTTAATTACCTTCATTATCATGGCAATCTTTTTAGAGATTTTAACTTCTATCTAACAATTTCCTCAAAAACAGCCCCTCTCCCAAAATGTAAGAACAGATTACTGAAATAGCTTTTGGCAGATAACAATGTACAAATGTAGTCCAACCCACTTTTTGCTGTCTTGAATCATATCGGGACTTTTAGTTCAAGCGAACATAGAGAAGTTTCCTTTGTGTTGAAAGAGTTTAGGTTAACAGTTCCATCCATATCTTTTCAAAAACACGACAACCCAGGTGTCTTTACATTGCACCCCTGCATTTAGATTAAGGGAAGTACTTCCTACTCAGACTGTATCAGTTTAAGGTGAAAGCCTGATGTCTAGTTGGAGCTGCTGTAGAAGTGCCACTTCAGCACTAAATGAACTCGGCTTACCTTAATTACCACTGAAATGAAATAAAAATTTCCACCTTCAGTGAACGTAAGAAATTGTGATGTAAAGAACTAGACAGTACTGAAGGTGTGTATTCATATTCTTTTGGTGGCATACCTTTCCAGGCTTGAAATAATGGAGGTCATGGTGTATAGTTGTGAATTAAAAGTAAAATTTCCTCAAGGTTGTACCTGGGAGTGGATGCTGCTGACCTGTGTGGGTTTGTCTGGTTCTGGTTAAAAAATATGGTAGATTAGGTGTTGCTTTACAAGGACAGAATGGGTGCATCATCTTTCTTTCCATGCACATGTGCATGCCGTGGTTTTCTGCATGGCTGTTTTGTCTGCAGCTCGCAGATCTCTGTACCAGAAAATGGAGAGCAAACACTTCGATCCTCTGTGGGAAAGACACACACAAGGACGTCCATGTCCTTTTGAATAGAACCAGTGGCCATGACTTCTGCTTTGATTTCTTTTTATGGTTGTTGTGTGTCAAAATGAGTCATTCACTCACATGGCTCTGCCCTCTACAAGGATATTCACAGAAGCACTTTATCAAAAGAGACACACAGTCAAAGATGAAAGTAACCTCAGACACTTTTGCCAGCAGTCTGTGTTAATGTCCTCCCAACAGCAACTTGTCTTGTCTGAACACACATTACACAAGCTGGCCAACCTGACCCCGCAGCTAATCTCTTAAACCAATTTTAGTTTGCCCTGCCTGGCGTTAACATTGCCTGCACTTTTTGTCTGAACCATTAATCTAATCTTATTAAAATCACTGTCCACTAACAGGAACCATCAGACCAAAGGTACGTTAAAAGTTATCTTGGTCAGATAAGCATTCACATTTTATTTACAATAAAGCTTTCAGAAGAGCTTTAGTTAAAGAATTAGTGGATGCTACAGAATAGTCCAGTGCTATTAACGCTCTCATATGGAGACCTGTAGAGCTATGATCGCCTTTGCCCACTTGCATGACGTTGTTTTCTTATTAATCATCAAAACATTGTGTCTCATGCAACAGTACAAAATCAAAAGGAATCCGTGTGCGAAACCTCTTGCTTTAGCTGTTAATTGCAGTTGATTGTTTTCTCTTGTGCCCTCAGTGTTATGTAACAAGAGCACCTCTGACTTTTTCCATGACGTTACTGAAGCAGTAGTAGTCCAGTATCAGGCTTATTACGGCCTTTGACTGCGTAATACGAAATGGGCTTGTCTACAGTGACCTCATACAGTGGTTAATAATATTATTAAACTTAATTTCTACAACAAGAGTAGTCCCTAATTCCCATCATCAAGTGTCATCTTCAAGTAGCCTGACCGATAGCTCATAACTTTTATGGTCTTGTGTCAGTGAAGGAAAATTGTGTTTAGTGCTGTGGTTTGTGATGCTGTTCAGTTCAGTTCTTGCCACTAGATTCATACATAGATGTCTGGTACATTATGTGCTTACCATGATTTCCAGGCATAATGGCGGAGTGATGCAGTACTTGAGCAGCAGTAGAGAAGGACTTGGAAGGTGGACTACAAGTTAGAGTTTAGACTTAGGTGGGAAACATCAGCATGGTGAATATGAATTTAAAAATCTCTCCCAGTAAGTAACGAACAAATAAGTGACAAATACAAATAATAGTACCCTTTTCTGTATAATTCATCAAGAGAAGAAACTGTCAACATCTGTCAAAGCTCATACATGCTCCTCATTGTTCTGATGCTGCAGTGGCTCCTTTGTTGAGAGCTGTGAGATGAAAAGGTTGAGTTCCACCTTTCTGTAGGTGAAGCTGAAGCCTCCCTGACAGCAAATGCCACACCAGTCGTCCGTTTTAAAAGGTCATTTGTCAAGAGTGGCTTCTCGGTTATTACCCCTCTTTTAGTAAACCTGTCTCATCGTGCTAACGTTTGGCTTTAGACCTGCAGTCTGCGGTCTCAGCTGGTCTTTTTCCGCTCTTTATCCAGCAATAAAAATTATGCAGCACTGCTCTCTGTGCACCTGCTCTGTAAGTGTGCACATAAAGGTTTCATCAGCATTTTCATTTACATATCATAGTACATGTCAGTCTGTGTTTCTTCATCTCTAATATGCTCTGTAATGTTCCTTTGTATCTTGGCTTTTGCTCATTTTTTGAATCCCTAAATCTGATTTCTATTCTTTCTCTCTTAAATCTGTAAATCTTCTCCTACCTTTTTAGTAACAGCAGCACTTGCAGAGAGATTTACAAGTCAAACTTTCTTTTCAAATTTGCTTTCAATGACCCACTGTATCTGGGATTATGTTTGACTAAGCAGGTATAATAGAGGGATTACTCTAAGTCTCAGTTAGTTCTCGTCTGGTCCGGGTCATGATCCGGTGAGCAGATGATTCAAAGTAAACTTTAATTCCTAATCCAGCTCACATTGTACCTTATAATACTTAACTGGAGAAAATTAAAGACAGTGCAAAATAACTTACACAAGCCAGATTTAATGAACCAGGGTTTGCTAGGATGGCCAGCAGACTCTAAGGTTCCCTAGGAACTTTGACACGGGGAAATTTCCATACATCTAAACATTTATACTGATGAAAGATTTCAAGATGGTTCACGTGGTACATGAATAAATCATTTCCACATTCATTTGAGATAACAGTAAAATGACCATAAAGAAGCAGCGAAGATTATTGCCATCTTCCGGCTGGTAAACTGCAACTTTAATAGTGCGTGTACATTTAACATTGTGTGACACCAAAATTTGGCTACGGAAAAACAAAGCTTGACGAGTTCCATGTAATATTAGATAAGGGAGCGAGTGAAAGGCTGGTGGAAGAATGACTTTCAGCATGTTTATCCTGTCCTTCTAACCACATAAGAAAAAGCTGTTGACAGAAGAAATGGCATCATGCAATAATGCAGAGATCATTGCAGTAAATGTAGACTTAACTGTATGCACAAATATTAAATAATACAATTGAAATCTGTTACCTGTGATTACATCAAGGTACTATACCTGATTTTGGAGATTTTCCAATAATTTTGTAGGATACAGGTCACTACAGACTTTGTTGTCCTGTAGTTGAAAGATGGCAGTCTCAATGCGTTACTTGACCTGCAAGTGTTTCAATGTATCAGCTCATACAATGGTTAAACTGTTATGATTTCATATATTTTATAGAATAACAGATTTAATCATAAAACAGAGAGATTGGAATTATAGGATTTAAACAGATATTTTGTCATTAAAGGTGAGACTTTCGATGTTTAGGAACAGCTGTACCCTGTGTGTAGCGGTACACATGTCATTTAGAGTGTAATATGTGAATGAGGATGAGATCATAGCCTTGTTTAAGAGTCAGCTGCTTGGGGTGTGCATGGATCTCACTGTTTCCACCTCACATGGTGCTGACTCATCCTGCTCAGTCTACACATGAGACTGTTACTGTAGCTATTTCAGTTACTAAACTTACTTTATATTGCTTAAGGTTCAAAAATAAGATTTAGTCCAAAGAACAGAAAGAATGAAGAGTTTTTGTAGTATTTAAATCACATTATTAAATGCACACTTGAATCATCATGGGTGGATGATGCTACTTAAAACAGTTAATTATGGTGTAATGCCTGTAGAGATATAACCCTAACCCTAACCCTAACCCTGTAGAGAAATAACCACTGGTGATGTCTTTCGGCTTACCTCAGCTTTGGCTTGGACACTAACAATTTTTAACATAATATTTTGGTCTCATGAAAGCTGTTGTTGAGTTGCATTACAACACAATCCAGTGATTTGGATCTTGACTGCGCTGTAATGGCCTTTTGTCAACGCCATTCGGGTTTTGCTTCACTAAAGCCACTGAGGCACCATAAAAGACAGGTTGAAAGATGGTTTGGCAAAATAAAATTCATTTTTCAAACTGAGAAAGACATAAAACATGAAAAAATAAATTAACAAGATAACAATGAGGAACACATAACCTTTGTTTATCTTTCTCAACTGTGGTTAAAACAGACATTTTGTTTGTGTCTACTGTGTTTAATGGATGATTTCATAAATGATTTTTATGGCCATGTAGCCTCATGTGCATGTGTTCTTTGTATTTCACTGCTACTGTAACATCTTTTTTTGTCCCTTTGTTTGAATTTTCCAGATGTACCACTCTGACCATGGTGTTGACTTCCCCGACCTTTCCTTCCAAGTCCCTGGCAGCCCTACAGAGTTAGGCCCAGTGACCAGAGTGTGAGCTCACTCCTCAACACACCAAGAGTCTACCTTCCCCTTCACCCACACAGAGCTTCCCTCTGCTCCAGTCCCACTCTCTCTCCTCCAGGATCATGGACAGCCCTCCTAAGCTGTCAGGCGAGACCCTGATTGTTCATCACATCCCCCTGGTACACTGCCAGGTGTCAGGTGGGCGGCAGGGTGGCTGTGGGGGCTCACTGAAGAGGAGCAACCCATTTAGCCCACCGGAGAACCTGGGTTTGAGTCGCACCACTTCTCTTCCTGAGAGAGACGTCCTCCAGAGAGAGGCTCTGCTCTACAGCAGCCTGATCCAGACCTCTGGCAGTTCCTGGTCCTCCCACAACGGAGGAAGAGAGAGGAAGGGTGGTGGGAGAGGTGGCAGCACAGCAAGCGATGATTCATCTTTCACCTCTAGCATTTCAGAGGACCAGTTGATTACAGCTCACACGTTACCAAGAGCCAAATCGCGGAATAGGAATCCTTTGCGTCATAACCCATTCCTGCTGAATACCGGAGATGACGAGGATGAAGAAGAAGAGGAGGGCGATGGTGACAACCTCAGTGGTTACCTTGAAGATTCCTCTTTCCATCTCCACAGTGACACTAACTCTGCCCTTGATGATGGGATAACTTCTTTTCACTTACACAACCTTGGCTTTGCCTCTGAACCCTTTCTCTTGCACAGCTCAGTGGGTGGAAGCAGTCGCGAGTCCCTGAGGTGCATTTCTTCAGATCTCTCCAACCACTTGGAGGACCTAAATATTCTTGGACTGGACAGCCAGCGGCGCCATGGCAGCAGTGGTTCGAACATGTCCATGGACTGTGGAGAGCATGACTGGGGCGATGATGATGAAGAGGATGAAGATCATCCAATGAGATGTGGGAGAAGCAGCAAGACAGGTTCCTACTCCTCTGGCTCCTCCACACAGCACTGCTCCTGTTGTGCACTCTCCCATAACTACCCTCAGCATTTCCCTGAAGCCTTCCTGGAGCCTTTCTCCGAGTGCCAGCAAGGCTATGGAAGCGACTCCTCTTGCAACAGCTCGGATGGCGTGCTTGTTAACTTCAGTGCTATTTACAACAAGATGAACAACAGTGTCCCAGAGAAGGCACCAGTTTCTGGGCATACCAACCTTAACAGCTCCACTGACCACTCCTGCACCTCGTCTGTTTCTGATCCACCAGGAAACCAGCGAGATTCAACCCGAGGGGCCTTCTATTTGGACCTTCACACCTCCCCAACTGAACCTCCCCGACTAGAGCAACAGCCCTCCTGCCTTGGAGGCACATTCCCTCTCATCCGTGAACCACTCCTGTCCACCACCTCCACCTGCTCCTGCGCGGTGGAGCACCAGGGGGCTCTTGACCTCGACGCCAACTGCAACTCTTATCACCCTCCACATTCTGGGTCATCTGGAGACCTTGCGTCCTGTCTGCAGAGTCAGGCACGCCTGGTTGTCGCCACCCAGAACTACTACAAGCTGGTCACATGTGACCTTTCTTCCCAGTCGTCCCCAAGTCCTGCAGGCTCCTCAGTCAACAGCTGCTCTGATGAGCACAGCAAAGGCAGCCCAACTCCAACCCAGCCCAGCGAGTACTTCCTGTTTAGACAGCGAGCCGATGAGGAAGGCGTGGAAGAAGAAGACGAAGAGCGCAAGTCACCTCGGGTGAGTGGAGAACCTTACCGCGTTCCTAATCCATCTAACAGGATTACAAGCCACAGTGTGATTTTCAATAAATGGCCAATACTCTGTGCATATTTATTTAGGAAGAACATGCTGGACATGGCCAGGTACGAAGTTTGTTCGCATATTTCCTGATTTGAATTGAAATTGAATTTTATCAGTGTCCTTGTGTGGCTATGTATGTAAGTTCCTCACATCTGATGTTTCTTTTTTATTAAAAAAAAAAAGAATTTAGGTTTTGTAAAAAAAAAAAAAAAAGTGTTTGTATTTCAGAAGAGAGGTTTTAGACAAAAGTAAGATTTTGGTATTGGTACCAAAATTGGTATTGTACGTTGGTATGGTATCATATTGCCATTAGCAACAAAACATCTTAACAGCACTAAGGCCTACTAAAGATGAATAACATGAAATCATGCAAGATTTTATTTGCAGTGAATCGCAAGGAACTGCTTAGTGATATATTACAACAAATATATCACACTTGAACACAAAAGCCCTTTGGATCATGGATTGTGATTCAGTAACATTGGCCTCCTTCAGCTGCATGCAACCTTTGTCAGCTCACAGTCTATGGTACAGGACATAAACAATATGGCGCACAATGGTTCTTGGAAATTAACTGATTTGCTCTCTAATTGCAGTGCTTGTTATAAGGTAAAACTTAAGATTACTCATTTACAGGATTCAGATAATTATATAATCCAAACAACTACAGTTCCTCTGTATTCTTGAGAAACACAGCTTGTCGCGGGTGGTATGCATAATTAATCAACTTTGGGCAGTACATTCAGTTAATTGATAACTAATTATTTCCCAGCTAAAGCAGGCTGAGTAGGTGAAAAACAGGTCATTTGGTTAAGTTACATAATCCTCAACAAGGAAGAAAAAAAAAAAAATTAAAAAAATAACATAATGCATAAATAGCAACTAAATGGTATGGAATGAATTCAGTGGAAGTGCATAAAGCCCTGGACTTCAAATAGCTGTGACACTGCTGCTGCTGCTGCTCACTTTAGACCAAAGCCACATTTGCCACATTTACAGGCTGCTGTCTGGGGTTATCTGATATCGTATCTAAGGGTTATTTTAGCAGTTATGTCTAGCTAAAGGCTATTACTGTCAGTTGGCAACAGTGCCACAGAGTCAAAGTAAATTTGGCTTAAAAAAAGTTTAGGTCTTTGGTTTGGATTTGTGGATTTGTCGTCTTAATGATGTTTAAAGAATTCTTTTGGTAATTTGACCTCAAAGCATTGCTTAATAATGTGTTTCTTCTGATAAACTATTGAGAAAAAATGACTGTTATGTTCTTTTTTTTCTTTCTATCCTTACAGCTAATTCAGCGAGATGATGATGATGATGATGGTGAAGATGAAGAGGGCAAAGAGGAGGAGAAGACAAATCAGCAGGCAGCTGGTGAAGCTGAAGCTGTTCCTGCTGTGATCGAAGGCCAGGTGTACGTTAACGTTTCCCCTCCAGTGGCTGGCCGGGGTGTTATTGGAGCTGCAGCCTCCTCAGGAAGCCGTCCACGTTCTCGCAGCTACGACCGCAACCTGGACAAGTCTCCATCTCCCAGGCTCGGATCTCTGGAGCGCATGTTGAGCTGCCCCGTCCGGCTCAGCGAGGGCGCCGCCCCGACCCCGCCCCCTCCTCCACGAGTCACCTCCTTTGCAGAGATTGCAAGAAGCAAGCGGAGATCCGGAGGTACAGGGGGGTCACCGTCGGTGAAGGTGGCCGCGGACCCTTTCTCCTCCACTTACTCCACCCACTCTCACTCCTCAGTGGATTTCTCACCAATCCCAGAGCAGCGTGCAGAAGTTGACAGTCACAGCCTGTCACCGGTACCCTTTACCAGATGCTACAGTCAAGGCAGCATTGAGCGACACCTGGAGGGGGCAAGAGAGACCAGGGCCAAGGCTGAAGGTATGTTATGCCTCACTATATATGTTTAATGTATTTATTGTCAGAACACTTGTTAAAAAGTGCCACACTCGCAGGACAGATGTTATCAGTGTAAATACATGATGGATAAAGACAAGTATTTTATGTACCAGAGATACAACCAGGCATTAAAGCTCTATTATAGTTTTTTAGACAAGCTCCAAAATAAGCTGTCCACCTCAGGAATGGCAGTCAAATATTTACTCTCATTCTAGCTCTGGTTCTTAGCCAACTCCAGGCTTATCCGGCTTTTTAAAAGTTGAATCCAAAGTTGGATGCTTTTTGCTTGTGTGACACCTTTTCACTTCATTCTTCATTGAAGAATTTGAATCCTTATTCATACAAAAAAATACTGATCTTTCAACTTTGCTGGATTTTGTTTATTTCACTTTATTTGTTGATCACTGCATTCACTGCCACCTTATCTGCTTTAAATGCTAACTGGTTAATTACTTGTTTAATTGACCTACTGCTGTTGTCTGAAGTACAACCTGCCCCTGCAAGTGTAGCAAAGGTAAAGATTATTGATTCTGAGGAACTTGCAGAATTGATTTGGCGGCTCAAATTTAAAATATACTTTATATTATATTTATCTATACTGGATTTACCGGGAGAGGCAGTGTGTTTTACCAACAGTTGTTCTTCCTTCTCAAACATACAAAAAGCTGTATATAACTGTAGATATAAATGTCTGTGTGCACAATATGTGCAGGTTTTTATTTAACTCTTTATGTTTTGATGTGCCTTTTGAGTGTGACAAAATACTTGCTCCCTACCCTTGCCAGCATGTATAGCTGTGCAGGGAACAGAGTGTCGCATAGTGTGTATCCTCAGCATTAGAGGGAATGAAGGGTTGAAGTGGGCCAGACGTGTTCTGAATAACAATCAGGTGAGAGAGGAGATAAAGGTGCAGAGAAACCCCCCACTGAGCTCTACCAGAATACTGAGCTGTGTGCGGCTCTTCAGTGTGTGAGTGTGTGTGTGTGTGTGTGTGTGTGTGTGTGTGTGTGTGGACATATGTATGTGTGCGGCTGAGTGTTGCAAAAGCCTGTAGGCCCAACTCGTCCCAAAAACAAGGAAAGGTCAGAGAAAGTTGCAGAAGTTTCTTTGTGCTGATGTAAAAAATGGTGTCACCTCACTTTCACCACATGTACAGGCTGTTGTTATGTCATTGAAAGGTGACTCATCTTATTTCAGGTTTAGTCAAATTGTGACAAGAAGTGATTGACTCCGTTTGGGACCAGTATTTTGTTTTGAGTCATTTTGTTCACACAGATTTGTTAAAGAAGTACAGTAATTCAGATCATAGTAATGAAATCAATTCTACCTCATTTCTCTGCATCCTGCACAATATGGTGGGGTCTGTGAGCACACATTATAGTTTTCAACACTGTATTGTAATCTCAACAGTGTGTCCTGACCTCTGTTTGTGAGAGTGTTGCTCAGGAGAAAGTGGCATGGCATATAAAAAGCAATGCTTTTTAGAGAGTTTGTTCAGGAATAAATCCAAAGACACTCTGTATTATCAGGTGGAAAAATAAATAACACAAGTGCAGGGAAGATTAATCACTAATCATTAAAAGTTCTTTAATTCACATATTAATGAGCACAAGCTGTACAGAGTCTGTAAATATATAGCTAATTACAAAAAGAGTTGTTAAATATATATAGTAATGAAATACTGAATGGAGTACCTACTTCTTAAAGACACAATGAAATGTCAAGCATGAAGACTGAACTCAAAGGAAGTGATCTGTGGGAAGTGCTGAACCACAAATCATTTAGTGTCAAATCACCAACATAAAGATTCTGAGGAAGAATATAGTTGGTTTTCAGAATACAATCACTCGCAATCATGTGCAGGAGAGAAAATGAGGCAGTGGGGAATATTACATATATTCTGCACAAGCTGAAGTGTGAATATATGTGTGAAGGAGGCTTGTTTGAGGAAGGAAGGCTGCGTTGGTCCTAACAAGTACAGAAAGAAGCACAGGTCATGGTGACTAAGACATTATCTTTTTAAAGCCTGATTAAATTAGACGACAGAAGGTTTTTAGCCACAGTGTCTTGCCCTCATCAGGGTTGTGTACACTGCTTAATGCGATGGAACCTGGATCACCCTGTAACTGTCTGTCATATTTAATTAACCAGGGAAATAGTTTGTCTCTGAGTGCAGAATCATTTATCTGTTTGCATGAAGCAACACCACCAGCACCTCATAAAGCTCAGCCTCAGCTGCCTCCTGTGTGTGTGTCTGCTTAGATAAACACATACACACATACACACACACACACACACAATCCAAGTGCCTGGGATTCCATTGGAATAACACCAGGTTAAGAGAGGAATGTCCTAGGAACCTCCAGCTGTCTGCTTTTACAGTTTTGCGTCAACATTTCAAGGGAAACCTTATATAGAGAGACATATGATGTTATTATGATGATGTTTAACTACTCCCCTGTGACTTTTTCAGCTCATTATTTTGACCAAAATAATTTGTTTACAGTTAAAAGGAAACAGCTGTTGTATTTAGAAGAGATCCAAAAGCCAGAAAGATTGCAACTTTTCATGTTGCAGTACAGTTTAATATTAAAACTAGGGCTGTCAATCGATTAAAATATTTAAT